>JBANCZ010000267.1:0-15247 GCA_037040025.1 Sphaerogastrella javana | reverse complement strand
GGAAGGAAGAGGGGACCGACTGGAAAAAAGGGGGAAAAAGAAAAACTTGGTTGGGGTGTTTGGAACCCGAAAGAAAAAAAAAAAAAAAAAAAAAAAAAAAACGCAGAAAAGAAAAGAAAATAAATATGAGACGAAAAAAAAAGGATGGAAAACAGAAACATAGCTTGGGGCTGGGAGTATTACGAACTGGGTTGATACCTCAGACTTTGTGCCGCAATCAGCTTTAACTGCTCTTTGCCATACGGTAAGACATTTTGCATAACAATCTATGTATGTATGTATGTATGTATGTATGTGTGAATGTGTATGTGCATGTGTGCGCATGTATGTTTAGTTGTATTTGTGTGAAAGCTGAGGCCTGTGGGCGCTTGTTGCCACAGCCAAATGTCACGTCTCGTTTTTATTTCAATTTGCAATGTGAGCGCGCTCACAACAAATCTGATTTTGAACTCAATCAAGCTTTGCCGCCGAGAGCTAACAGTTACGCCATATTGTGCAGGTTCTCCACGTATGTGTGTGTGTGTCTGTGTGTGTGTGTGTGTATGTGTGTGTGTGTGTGTGTGTGTGAGCGAGAACAGTGACTATAGAGACAACGTGGCCAGCATTTAATTCGATTAACGTGCCCAATGCTCCATTCATTTACCAGTTACACTGCGTTTGCTAAGAATGGCAGCAGCCTTGGGTCCAGTCCCGTCCAGCTTGGATGAGATCTGACCAGTGGAATGGAGAGTGAATGTCATGTCAGTTCAGTCAGTATAAGTTCGGTTGAGTTCAGTTGAGTTCATCAATTATGCAGCGCAACAAAATGATTGTTGTTGCAACAGAGGCAGCAACGGGAACAGCATCAGCAACTATTGCAATGATACAATGATTTCCCTAGGAGCGAGATGACAGTCTATATTTGTATGTGTGTTGGATGCATTCCCTCTCTCTTTCACTCTCTCTTACATTCTCTCTCTGTCTATTACACCCACTCAATGCTGTTTATCATGTTGAAATCAATGTTAGAAAACTGATTACATTTCCTAAACCATATTTGCCAACTTTGATGCCGATTTGGCTGTGATATGCAAATTCGTTTAGCCCAAGATTAAAACGAAAAATGTTCGATTACCTTTTATCGCACTAGTACGCACACAATCACATTCAAATCTACACTCACACTCCACACACACATATGCATATATATATATATAAGTACATGTGTAGTTGCTCTACCATGCAGAAGAAGCTCACTCGCATTTTCCTAGAAAATATTTGCCATAAAAATTTCTTTACTCATGTGAAACGAGAATCAAGCAAGCAAAAGGAATTTTCGAAAGCGAATATGCACAAAAGTTTAACAACTTTTTTAATACACTATCAAATTGATGGTCATAAATCCATAATTTTATAAGCAATTTCTATAGATTTTCTTTTGGATATTTACTGATTCCTGAATGTGAAGAAGTCACGTTTTGCTTTCACATTATGAATCAATATTATATATAAAATATATATGAACATAATATTAATTTAACAAGTATTGTTGAAATATTTACAATAATTATTTAGATTCAAGAAGAAAGAACGCCAGAATAGAGATCGAATGAAGAAAGGTCGAAGATGTTAGGGAAATATGTAGCATTAGCAAAAAATGCAACTAGGAAATATTTTGTATTTTGTGTTTTATTCTTTTTGTTTTGTTATAAAAGGCAACAGTAGCATAACTATGTAAACTATGTAATATTAAACCCATAGCAAAGATTGCATAAACTTGTGTTTCCTTCATATTGAAAATATGTTTGGAAAAAACAAAAGAAGGAAAAGGTAAATAAAAAAGCGACGAGACGCATAGAGTACAGACCAGGCTTATTGAGGGTAAAGCATCTGCTCAGTTGGTGGTATAAAAACCGCTTACTAGACGGTAAAACATAACCTTAGATGGTGGGTAAAAATATAGTGTATATGAGACAGAGAGAGAAAGAGAAAGTAAGCAGGGGAAAGTTGCATGAAACATGGCTGAAATGCTTCATCGACAGATGCTGCAGCAGTTGCAAGCGTAGCGGCTTTTCCGAATTTCTATTTTCACTTTCATGGCACATAATCAAGTGGGTGGCACTTGGCACTTTAATGAGCTTGTTTCGCCCATTTTCTCTTTCTCTCTCTCTCTTCATCTCAGGCTCACAATTTCTCTAGACCCCACATACTTTAGAGAGGCACGTCGTAAAGAATAAAGCAGATGTTAGAGAAAATGCACGGACCAAATCCGAAGATTTAAGCACGTGCATTATCGTTTTGGTTGGATTGGATGCAATAATAATGGTTGGGTTAGATGTAATAATAATGCTTCAACTTGATTAAGATACACATGAAAAGCGTTTATTTTATGTAGTCGTTATTATTAGATATCACTTAAATGAGTGAATTTCTAAACGGATTTTATTTAGCTAATAAACATAGCTCAGTAGCTATTTAAATTGTCTAATTCTACTTTTGTTAGATTCTACTTTATAAGCCCACCATTTAAAACAGATTTTAAATAGTAATTAATAAATAACTAATAATAGTAATTAATTAATAATTGATTTATAATTAGCACTAGATTGTCTAAACTTGCCAAAAAATTTAGAAGGTATTTTTTAAAGGATCATGCCCAGTTCGCTGAAATTTTAGTATGAATGGAAGATTTTTTGTTTAATTTTAGATAAGACATACTGAAGTAGAAATTGGAATATTTAAATCAAAGTATATGTTTAAATAATAAAGGCTAAATAGTCATAGTAATACTGTAAATGAACTGCATACCTTCTGCTCCTGAACATCATCCACATAATTGTGTAGACTTAATACCATTATATACCACTTAACACAAGTCGATTTCAAGAGAACTCGCAGCCGATAAGCATGAAACGCAGCGCAGCTTAAACACTACTGAACTCTAAATAGAAGATATATTCGTATCAATTTTGTACACTACCGGTCCGACAGTGGGCGCGACATTGTCATCGAATGTTAAATGTTATTCAAGGTTGAGTAAATATATTTCGTTAAATTATTTACTACGATACTTACGCTGGTCTTTGTGAGCCTTCGGCTGATTATTATATTGTATATATAATTATTATTATTATTGTTATTTTTTTTTTTTTTTTTGTTTTTGCTCTACTCACGCTTAGTCGTAACTAAGGGCAGTTACAAAAATTTGATAAGTCGAACCAAAATGCAACAAATTCAATTTCAATAGAAGAGAATATATATAGTAAGGAAGAATAAGAGACGCGCACTTGCTTTCAGCTACTCTTTAAGAATTTGCCATAGAAAAATACTAGAATTAAGTGTGAAATGAATGACAGAGAAATGAGAGAGAGGAACACAAGTACAAGTACAAGGAAAACGCCAGCCAAGTCAAATATTTGTCTAGCTAAAATGCACGCCAAATGAAAGTTTGTGCGCTTTTTCTATGTATACTATGAAGTAGATAACTACGTATACTCTCTATAGAATATGTATAATGTTTTTTCTTTTATTTTTATTTTTTAAATTGATTGCATTGAAATTCTATAATATATAATCATTTCTTTTCTAATTTCTCTTTCTTTCTATCAAGTTTATTTCAATTGATTTAAAAATATTGTACAAATTACTCAGTTATTATTCGATTTCATTTGAGAGCTTCAACAAAAAAAACAAAATATTGTATAATATTATTTCGATTACTGAATTATTATTTTAATGAACGAATTCTTAGAAAAAATAATATATTAAATCGAAAATAAAATCTCCTGTCTATTTGATTTGAATTTCATTCGGATTACCAAAATACTAAATTTTTTAGTTAAAAATGTACAATATTTTCTGAAAGGGTTTCAAATATTCGGCATGCAATGTCTCTTGTATTTGTATTTGTATTTATTTTAGTTTCATCTAGGCGTCACGAACTTTGCTACTTAGTAAAGTTAAGTTAAGTTGAGTTTGGTTCAGTTTTTAAAGGAAATATTAAATATTGTGTGGTTTGTAGCTGTTTGTTGTTTTATGTACGAGCAGAAGGTAGTTTGGCATGTTTTTCATTTTTGTTGGTTGTTATTGTTATATTCATTAGAAGTATTTTCCTTGTTTTTTGTTTGAAAAAGAGTACTCACCCCGATACGTCCGAGCAGTAGGGCGTCCATTTCGCCTCCGTTTTGAGCCACCGGCACAGTGGTTATCACGGATATTGTTGGCTCTTGTTGGGTGCTCAAATCGACGGACATTGTGAATGAATTGAGCAGTTCAGTGGATTGTTATTATGCTGTTATTTTTATTATTTCGTTTATATTTTAGTATTATTATTATTATTAAAAAGAAATTGTTGATGTTGTTATAAGACCCGCATTTGTATGCATTTGTGCAATTATGCTGATTGTTGTTATTGTTACACCTCTTAAGCTATTGCATTTCACTTCGAGTACTCATTGTTGTCGTATTAGCTCAAATGCAACTGTAAGTGCACTTTAAATGGCGACTAGCACTACAATAGTAAGGCAATGCTTATGCAAACGTGGCACAGATGCGATCTAACCCGACGACCGACCTACCCGCAGGCGACTGTCGAGACTTGGGTGTGTCGACTGTATCCTTTGGCTCTGTTTCTGCTATCGCATCTAATCTTTTATCACTTTTTTCTACTAGCACATTTCTGTCTTTCTCTCACTCTGACTACAACTGTGTATCTTTGTCTTCTTCTACGTGAATGTTGCGTCACCAATTGTTGAAAAATTGCATGCAACTTGTGTTGATTCGTTGATTTGAGCTTGCACCGCCCCACCTGAAATGCAGTGCCATGCGCATCCGCTGTGCTCGGAGAGCGTTAGCTACAAATCGTTGACCGTTAAAAGTTAGTCTTTAATTGTTTTACTAATTGATGTCGACACCACAGAAGACCTTCTAAACTAAACCAAGCCGTTGGCACTTTGACCTGCTCTACATTTAAATACCCTGTCATCAGAATGTGCTTTAAATGAAAACCACATCCTGCGTCCTGTTGATCTATTTTGCCTTCTGCGTCAGTCATCTGTCAATAAACATCTGAAGAAGTATGACAGCCAGGACAAATTTAGCTTGGGGTTCGATGGTTAGCATAAGCTAATATCAATAATATCTCCCTTGCTATCTCCCTCTTCTCCCTCTCCCTCTCCCGCTCTCTCTATCTCTATCTCTCTTTGTGTGTGTCCTCCAATTTTTTTGTTTGTTTCGAACACGCGAATGCTGTTGTCGACATATTGAAATTTCCATTTCCTGTGCAGCAAGCATTTTTTTTGTATAATCCTTGTTGCTGCTGTCAAGGCTGTGCTCCGTGCTCCGTGCTCCGTACCATATGCCCTATGCCTTGGCCCACATACATATCTACATGCCACATGCCACATGCCACATGCGACATGGCACATGGCACATGGCGTTGGGCGCGTTGTATGAGCAATTTGTAAGCACGGAAATTGGTATTAACGGTATTACACTCGCTTTACGACCAGATGAGCAGACAACACGACACGCACCTGACCAGGTGACGACCAGAAGACACTGAAATTGTCCCCCAACGGAGACGCATTCGTACTCTTATTCTCTGTGTGTTTTTTGTGTGTGCGTTACTTGATATCCCATCAAAAGCAAGCACTGTGATAAAAAGACGATGATTTCGTTATATATACATATTTATATACTACAGACAGGTGTTGTCGAATAAAAAATTGCATAGCACCATCGAGGACAACAAAGAATTCACACAAGAGAACAGAACGTGTTACATTCTTTGAAATGTTTGCAATAAATATTTTATAAATATTTAAACAAACTACATTTTCCAATATGTACCATTCATATGTATTTCAATTCATTTTATTATTTTCGATTTTTTAAATTTTTTAAACCTATAGAATGAGTAGTATAATAGTAGTGTATATCCCATAATTGTAATGTTCTCTTGTACATAAATATATATTTTATATTCTTTATATTCGTGATTGCCATTGACTTTCATCAATTGAATTGTACAGCTAATTGAATTCGAGTGATGGCGGTCAAGTGAGTGTATGAGTGTGATAAGAGGTTGGAGTAGAAAGATTGTTAGAGCAGAGAGAGAGAGAGAGAGAGAGGTGAATTTTGGATAAAAAGAACATGCATTTTCGGTAGAATACAGAGTATAAAAATTTAATATGACAATACGATGACTCCAACGTTAATTTAGGGCGACTTAGTCAGCATTCAAATACGGAGACAACTATCAGAAATGGCAGGAACAGAGGCAACATGTATCATCTGTATGGAATGCCATGCATATAGACACTCACACACACTCACACACACTTACACACACTCACACGCACTCACACATACACTCAAACTCACATGCATTGGTAAAAGCGTGCTAATTTGGCTTTAATTTGCATTTTAATACGTAATATTCATAACGCACACTGTCACTGGGACAACATGACGCATGCGTAATGTTCAAACACGCACAGAATCCTATTCGCAATGGCAGTCATACTTAAATGCTGCTCATAATACTCGTATCAGCATAAATATGCAAATCAGAGGCCGTAAAACACCAACGCGTTGCATAATTATGCAATTCCAACACTAGTCATCTATCCCCCGCCCTCCCCCTCCGGCAACCATCAACCATCCACAACTTGTACACATGCTTCGTCCTTTCTGTTTGAAATCCTGCCACTTGGCCGGGCTTTTACTAAGCATTTAGTTGAACTAAAATCCAGAATTATAAACGGCATCATGGGGTGAATGGCCTCGGCTCAAAATGTTAGTCCTATGCCAAACACCCTTCTCTTCGATGTATTGATAGATTGTTCAACTGTCTGACTGATAGATATATTCTTTGTATTACCTGATTGAATAAAAAAACTGTTATTTATAGCCTAGACAATATTTAAATAAAAATTCAATTCATTCTGTTAATTAATATTTGTACAGTTTAAATTGTAATCGAATTTTTTTTAATATTACAGAAATTGAATAGCATTTAAAATTATAGTAATATTACATTAAATTGCATTTTGAAGGGTATGTAAAAGTCGTCAGAGTTCAATAATTCACTCTATAACCGGAACATTTGAACTCTCAATATTTCTCTCCGTTTTTTTTTTTTTTGCTTTATGTTTTTTACGCCGTTGGGCAAAAAGTTTTGTGGCTTGCTAAAAAGGCTGTCAAATGGTTATGGTCAGAGAGGCTGTTGGAGTAGTCGGCGCGGGAATTATGCATGAGTGCCTCAGTGCGTTGCCAAGTGCTACGACAAAACCCATACCCACATACACATTTTCACACATACACACACACACACACATACACACACACACACATATACACACACACTAGCACACACATTCATAGACCCACACGAACGGTATCTAGTCCATCTGTAGCACCCTCACACACTGTGCTGTGTTGCATGCAATCGAAGCACTTTCAACTGTCAAATGGCAACGGGCGTCTGTCGCACTCTCGTTTCTCGACTCTGTCTGAATGTGGCACAGTAATACCAACAGCAGCAGCAGGAGAAGCAGGGACAGGAGCAGCAGCAGTTGACGTTGCCTCATCAAATGCAAATAATTGACATGGACTGAATGTCCCCAGTGAAGCCGGCAGAAGGGAAGAAGAAAACCATTAGCAACCGGTTGTTTGTGAGGCAACCGCAGTTGTAACGAGTTCTGCCCTATGCTGTGCTTATCCTTATGATTCTTCTTCAACTTCATGTTCTTCTGCTCTTGCGGTTATATTCCTGTTGTTGTTGTTGTTGTTGGGATGCCATTGTTGCCCACAGGCATTGTCGCCAAAAATGGCCGACCATCATTTCCGTTTTCGCGTTTGCTTCTCGCTCGTTATGTTTTTTTTTTCACTTTCTTAATTTTTACTCGTATTTGAACTCACACAAACACAAACACATATTCTATATTATACATATATATATATATATATATGTTCGGGAAGCCAAAGGCAAATCATGGCACGCTTCGTTAGTGCTGAGCTTCGGGATTCTTTTTCCCGTATCCCCGCCTCCATGTGAACCATTAACCGCAAGCGAAGCCACACTGAAGCCAACTCCAATAGAATGCCATAAACCCAACTGTAAGTCGCTTTTCTAGCAAGAATTTTTCACTTTGTTTTTCTTAATTAAATTGCAACAGCAGCAGCAATAGCAGTAGCTGTAACAAAAGCACGCACAAAAGCACTAAAAGTGCCAAACTTGTCGATATCTCAGACTTGTCTTAAGCCATAGCTTATAATTATGAGCACTTTTCCACTTTTCCACTTTTTTGATAGCATCATCGTGGGGTTTTCTTTTTTAATGTATAAAGTGTATGGAGCACTTGCAGTGACTGAAATTGTTATTGCTCTACTTGTCGTACTCGAAATTTTATTGAACAATTATTTTGATGGTGTCAAAATTTTATTTACAAAACATTGCAATTCCTTTTAATATCAGGATTTTCTCTGATGGTGAATTGTAATACAATCTCTTGTATTTTTAGCAATACAATTGTTAATGATATTTTGCAAATAAAGCTATTAAAGATACCTCATAGTTGAAGAGACCTCATGGTAAATAATTGCTTCAATTTTTATTTGCTTCAAAGTTAAATATTTAAATACTAAGACTGTTATAAATTAAAAAATATATACATCTAGTAAATAATACACATTATTTTTATTTGCTTTGATTTATCTGTGCACATTTTGAAAAAATTCATTTCAACTAAAGCTATTAAATACACCTTATTGTAGAATCTATAAAATAATTATAATTTGCTTTATAGCTGAATAGTTGTTGTTAGGGGACAGTTTTGGACTGTGGCCTACTGGAGTGAAGCCTATGCTACAGCACATCCCAGAGTCCCAATACCTGGACAAATCATAATATTTGATGCGGGTTGAGGGTGGGTTTACTGGACTTCTCGATCATGATCTCTCCTAGGATGCGTTTTCGCCTTCTTCCTAAGGCATCACATTCAGCAATGATGTCTACTGATGATTCGTCCTCAGTATTTCAGAATCTTCAGCTAATACTGCTTACAATACCTATCTTGCATAGGTAGGTTCCAAGTCTACAGTGGCCGGTAAGAAGATCGGTAAGAATTCTACATAATTGAATACATTATAGAAAATAATGTTGAATATAGTAAGTAAACCTTCGAATTTTATTTTTATTTGATTTATCTGTGAACATTTTTGAAAAATTATTTTTAAATACACCTATAATTTAAATAATTGTCGATGATGTTTACATAGGGGCAAACAGATGTTTTACTTGTCTGCTCGGTTCTAACAACAGAAATTATATTCACTCGTTTAATTGCTGTATTCATACGATGTTACATTTTGTGTAATGAAATATTCATAAAGCCATATCCGGCTAATTGAGTACACACAAATATTTTTGGCCGAATGTGTTTTGGCCAGCTTCAATTTGGTATTTACAAATTGGGCTTCATTTCATTAGCCACAGATTTTCAGCTGAAATGACAGGGTGCATGTAATTGGGGAATAGAATACGCCCCAAAAAAAGAAATACAATTAAAAAAGAGCAAAAGCCATAAAGTGAAAATGTAAATGGAAAGCGTAACAAAACCACAGGAAGGATAAAACGAAGGGTGAACTGGAGCTGGTACAGTGGACACAAGGACATAGGGTAGTGATACTGTCTGTGTGGGTATTGTTTGTAACATTTGAACATTTGCGGCTAGTTAATTAAAATGCGCTTTTGAGTTATTCATATTTATTTGTGCTCGACGGTTTCATATGACCAATGCATTTTTAATACCTCAAACCTAAGGGAGAGCACGTGTGCAGCCTGGCCATCCATTTTTGTATATACGTATGTACGCCTCTCTGTGAGTGTTTTGTGTGTGTGGCTACTGCAACATTAATTGCCTCTATGACCTTGCGGGCAAACAGGCAAAACCGGAGACGAACCCAGGACCTAACTAGACCAACTAAAGGCGCAATGTACAGGGTCGTCCGGAGGCGCAGGCAGAGCGCAAAGGCCAAGACATCATCCCGCTTTCATCCTGTGCATGAGCATTCCGCTTGTAACTTACAAGCGACCTTCCACCTTCCTTCGAGGAAGAAACTGGCAACAAAGCAAAGTCCTTGCTGTTGTTTCAGCTGGAAAGTTGACCTTGTCATTGCCCTTGCCTTTTCTTGTATTGCCTTGCCCTGCCTGACTAACTGACTGACTAACCTACTAACTGACTAACCGACTGACTAAGTGACTGAATCACTGGTTGAATGGTTTTACCTGCAGCTGCAGGCCATTGGGATTTCGCTGTATAACAAAAGTGATGCAATTTGTTGATGAGCCTGGGGGCAGCAGAACAAAGCATCAGCTCAGCTCAGCTCGAATCACCTCTGCGGAGACTCCTGCTGCTCCTGCAACCTCAGCTTGAATTCAGTGAAGCTTAAGGCTAATATATACGACTGAGAGCATGACTAACAATTTCTGTGTGTTGGGGTTAGACTTTAAATTTAACTGTGAATCACATTTACTTGCCAATAATTGATTGAACATCTCGTATATATGCGTTTGTTGATCCAACAAAGCCAACATAAAAATTCCCCATTTTGATCAAAGACAAACAACAACAGCAGCAGACCTCATAAAGTATAGCCCCGAGAAATCCACACACAAACTTTGTACTATGCCTCCCTCGCCCAGCATTTGCAATCCCATCCATAACTTGCATTTCATTTCGAATGAATTGCTATTTATTTAACTTTTTCAACTCGAAAATGGTACAGTTACATAGCTTCAATTTGTGTTCAATCGTTTAATAAATGCAAACTTTTATTTATTTGAATACGAGTCGATTAAAGCAATGTAAATAATGAAAAAGCGTTTCATTCCGTTTAACTTTTAAGTAACTTTCATTCTGGATTAAATTTATAAATCTTATAAAAAGCATAGAACTTTTATAAAAAATTTTCAAATCATTGTTTTCAATGTGTGCTCCTTTTGAAAAGACATCGAGTTAATGGGAAATGGCAAAAGCAGATGAACTTCAAACGTTTTCGCCTCGAGGGGGTCATCGGTCTGAGTTTTGAAAGTGAAACACGGCGACGCATTTACAGTCACATAATCGGCAAAACAGTGAAACAAAATTGATGACCCACTTGTGCCATTGGCACATCGTCATCGTGAACGTCATCTATCTCTTCGATACTTGCCCATATCACTGCTTTCCAGCTCTGATTCACATTACCCAACTCACTCTTTGTGAGTTGTAGTATCGGTTGTAGTCGGAGTTTCAGTTTCACTCACAGTTTCAGTCTCTATGGGGTAAATCACTTAAGCGCACTTAATTATTTGCACAAGTTTTGCCATTTTGGCACGAGATTGCTCGCATAACTCGCTGTACTCTTCAGCATGTTGCTATACCCCTTTGCCTTGTCGTAATTTTCCCCATATTCCCCGTTTTTCTTTACTCCAAGTTTTCCCTTTTTCATGCTGAAGTATATCGATGGCTCAGTTATTGCTGTCAAACGGGCACGTTTCACTTGCGTTACATTTCAATTGAAGCGAACCCAAGCGAACCGATACGAAGCGAGAGCAAAGCGTCGCATAACGTGGCGTATGAGTGATATGACACGTAATCAATAAATAACGCCCAACTGGCGTAAGTGGTGCCTGGCGGCAAGTCAACCCAGTGAGACTGCCATCCAGTACTTAGTACTCATTAGGCCTAGTACGTGTCCCAATTTCACTTACACTTCCACCCTCTGTTTTTACTCAAAATAGGGAACTTGCTTGCCACTGTCCCAGCAGCTCGTATATTTTATGCATAATTACTTTTTCACAAGGCTCTGCGATGGTGAGAGATAGGGAGAGAGAGAGAGAGTGGTCGTGTTTGTTCGCTTCGTAAATGCCTGAAATGTCTATAAGAGTTGCTCTCGTTTCAGTTTCAGCATCAACTTTGGCTTTAGCGTCTGCTTTGATTTGGTTTTTATTTATTTATTTATTCATTTGTTGTTGTATATCATTGGAATGCCGCGGGGCGTATGATTAATATGCGTGAATTAAGTCAAATCGAATCAATCAAGGCAAATGTCGCTGACAGAAAGACAGTCAGACGGACAGGCCAACAAACAGACGGTTTCAAGGATGCCAAAAGATTTACCACGATGATGAGTAGGCGAACAGATGAACAGACAGACAGATAGACAGACAGACATGCTGATAGATGGATGAAGGACAAGCAAATCGGAATAATCATTGTCCCAGCAGCAGAAGAGGACGGTTTGCACTTACACACAGAAGAAAGACTATGAGTTGGCCTGTAATAACAACTGGACACAGAAGCCATAATCTGCATGGCAAATGGTGAATGACAAAATATGGCCTGACGCCTTGGTCAAAAGCCTTTCAAAATGGCCAAAAGGCGCATTGCTGTAAAGTGCCAACTTCCGGCATAGTCTAATGCACGTGGAGGTCAAATTCAACACAATAACACCAATAACAACAGTAGCTTGGTGAATAACAAGAAGAACATCAGTATCAGGATATAGCATACAATGTGACACACTTTTATTACACTCGCACATTTACACACTCACACTTACACACACACACACTCACACTCACACTCAATCGCACTAATGCAATGACATTTTTATTACCGGCTAAAACGCAGGCGAGGCCTTTTTACTGCCCCAACAGTGGGCATATTCCCAGCAATATACATACACACAGTGACACTCACACTCATACTCACACTCACTCACACTCACACACGTACACACACATACACACAATACACTAGATACTCACTTACGCACATAGAAGAAGAAAGCAACCATCGAATGGTCAATGGTGTTAATTTTTATCATGTGCTCTGACCGTGAACCCAGTCAGGCCGTCAAATTCAGCATCCCCCTGTACACTTCCAGCCCTGGCAGTGCTACCATCTCATCCCACCAGCACATTAAGTAGTCAATCCAATTTTTTTTTAGTATATTACAAAACAATTCACTTTTAAGCATGTCGATTCACTTGGGAAGTTAATACAACTTTAGTAGATTGAATATAACATTTATATGCCCAAACTATAGAATCGAAATACGTTTATTTAAAGAGATTACGATCTTCACAAAAAAAGAAAAATAACATTAAGATCCCAAGTTGAATATTAAGACATGAACATTCAAAGTAATGTTTAGAATAGGGAATTCCAAGAGCATACAAATGTCGGTGTGAAGGTCTATTCCCTCCGTCGTTTATATATATTTTTTTTTACTTATTCGGCTTAGTTGGCGTTTATTTGATTTATGGCCAGGGTCGCTAGGATTTCAGCACGCGGACCGTTCCGGTATTGGCAATCTCAGTAGCTTTTCCGGGGACAGTTCGGTAGGCGCTTGTTACTTGACCGACTGGGGGATGCTGTTCTGATATTCTGGACGCTGTAGCTTAATTAAAATCGACACTAAAGCAACCGCCTAAGCTTGGCCAATTTGCTGACAAGAACAAAAAAAGAACAAGATTTTATATACAAAAATAAAAGGAGGCAAAATGTTCGTTAAGTCTCCACATAGGACTCATCTAAGGATGCTCTATTAGGCCTTAGACTGCTCATATTTTTGTGTTGTCTTAAATGAAATGTTCATCGCGGAAATACTAATAATAATTGCATTTATTTGCCCCCAAAAAATGGTTCAACAACAATTTATGAATTTCAAATTTTTTTGTGTATTTACGCACGGGGCGATAACGGGGTGAGGAGGTCACGGTTTTATAGTACCATTTTCGAGTGGTAAAGAGAGCGAGAGATGGGAAGAGGCAGAGATAGGAGTTGTCGAAAATTTTTGTTGTTGGTGCAGATTTCCCAGACTCCCTTTTTGGCAAACGTTTTTGCCGGCTCGCTGGCTGACGGCTTTTTCACAATTTGAATATTTTAATATTAATGAAAAATGTTTTTTTGGGCCAAAAGTTTCTCTTGGTTGTGTTGCTACCAATTTGCGGCTTTCGCTAATGAAAATTAAATGAAATTGCTTAAAGAGCGGGGCATGCATTTAGCATGAATTATTAGGTGACTTTTGGCACGCCCCCTCACCCATCCAACCGTCTACAACACCCACCACAATTCCCAAGCCAACAGAAACAACAACATCTACAGTAGCAGCGGCTGTAAGAGAAGCTCAGCACACAAAATTAAACAACTTATGACAAAGCCAAAAAGTTGAGTCTAGCAACATGAAACTTCACTCTCTCTCGCGATGTGGCACATATACCAGTATATGGCTCGGACTCAGTCTTTTCGGATTCTATCTTTTTGGATTCAATTACATCTTCTCCTTTAACTTTGACTTTGATGTTTGCTAGCAGTTCCATGGGGAACCAAATGCAATGCCTCAATCTGTGAGCTCGTCTTCCGTACATTTTTCGTCTTTATGGACAGCTCAATTAAACTGAGTCTAGCCCCTACCAATTTCCAATCTTTTCCACCCTATATACAGAAAAAAATATCACATTTAATTGAAGCGATTATGTCGGCAATTAATGATTCGAAATGTAGCTTAGAGAACGTTCAATTGATACTTAAATGCCAGACAATTGCAACTAATGACACCATTATAAAAAATCCCATTCCATATTTTCATCTGATTAAATATGTGCTTAAATTAATTTTTTAATTTAATGAAATTTAAATGTAAACTTAAATATACACTGCATATAAAATAGAAGAAGGGAACTCAACGCATCCAATTACATTTATGAAAAGGCAACTTGAGATTCTTGGAATTTGTTTCTTCTTCAAGGGGTTGCGATAAACATAGAAAACTTTCTAGTGAAGGACAAGCTTTGAGGTAACCTATTATCTAGGATTAGAGTATTACAATAGCTATTAGCCAGGATTTACAATTTTATTTCGCTACAAAGATTGTACATTTGAATGTCAATATATTTCTCTATGTAAGGGATGCATAAATCAGGTCCAGCTGCTCAGCTGACAGCTGTCTGGTCCACACACACATAGGACACATACACTCACACACACACACACACACACACACACTCACACACTCATATACATAGACACACTCACACAAAAGTAACACAATTTATTCCTACATAGGCGAAAGAAAACACCTGTACATAGACAATTTGCATTCCTTGGAGAATGTGTGGCAGACACACATAGATGTTGATAGAGAGAGAAACTGATAGCAAAGGCCCGACCATAGACAAAGACATTCGAAAATAGAGAGAAAGCGAGAGAGAGAG
>JBANCZ010000266.1:0-44281 GCA_037040025.1 Sphaerogastrella javana | reverse complement strand
CTGAAAGCTTCAAAAGAATCAACAACAACAACAACAACAACAACAATAACAGCAACAACAACATCAACAACATCAACAACAACAACAATAGCAATTAAAGCAAAAGCTGGAGCAAGCTCTGCCGTCGCTTTGTCTGCTGTCCCTCTATGAGCAACGGCGGCCACGCAGTCTGGCCTGCTCGTATGGGCGTGTGTGTGCGAGCAGGATGGCTAGCTGGAATAGTTTTTGAGGGCTCAGTGTGTTAGTGTGAGTGTACTGATCGCGCTGTGCATAAGAGGGAGCGAGAGACAGTGGGAGAGTGGGAGAGAGACAGTGGAAGAGCAAGGGAGAGAGCGTGACAGAGGTAGAGGCAGAGGCACAAACAAATTGCGTATTTAAAGAATTTCTATGCTTTTCGGGTTTTCAATTTTCGGTTTTTCGTTTTCTTCTTTTTTGTGTTTTTGTTTTGTTTTGCGTTTTGTGTTTTGTGTTTTGGGGTAATTTGATATTTTAGTGGGCAAAGGTCCTGCAATGGCAGCGATTGATGCCGATGATTCATGCTGTGAGCATTTTTAATGCGAAAATTTTATGATTATTTTGTATTTATTGTTAATTAACTCGCAATTACAATAAAACCAGCTCAATCAGGACAAAGCCAATAAGAAGAAGAAGGAGAAGTAGTAGAAGAAGAAGTAGAAGAAGAAGAAGAAGAAGAAGAACAACAACAACAACAACAACAACAACAACAATAGCATTTGGCATTGCTCAAATTTAATGCTGTCAAAATAAATATTGAATTTCGTCTAAGCGCTTGATAATGCACTAATTGATCGTGAACGTGATTATGATAGTAATCATGTTCATCACGCTTATGCTCATCATGATGTTGCAAAGAGTAATTTGATATGCGAGAAGAATATGGTGTATATATGGTATATATATGGTATATATGGTTGTAGTGTGCATCCGTCTCTCTCGCACATTTTCGCTACAGTTCTGCCTTGAGACATGTCCTGTTTATTGTTTTTGTTATTGTTCTTCTTCTTCTTGTTCTTCTGCTTTTTGTTGTTGTTTTCTCTTGCAGCTTTGTTTAGCAAATATTTTGACGTTTTTTAGTTTCTCACACGTTTTTTACTTTCCCCTTGCCACTGCCTGTATCTCTGCATCTGCAACTCCATCACCATCTCCATGTCCATCTCCATCTTCATTTTCTTCTCTCTTTTCACTCCACATCTCCCGCTGTTGCTGCTGTTTTACTTGACCATTGGATGGGCATACAGGGTGCCCCAGTTGAAGTCGTTGACAAAATGATTCAATTATCGCCTGGGATCGAGTGGCTCGCTTGAAGTGCGAAAGCTTAGCATACAGCAACAATAAAATAGACAATGAATACAAGTAATAACAAATTATAAATAAAAATCCCATTCAATTCAAATTCGAATAATTCAAATCGAAAAAAAAAATCCAAATAAAATAAATGTTCGAGTTATCCGATTGCCCAAAAACAAAACTGTCAATTATGTGTCAAGTGCCCGTACACACACACACACACACGCACACACACGCACAGACACACATGCGCACACACTCACTCACACACATTCAGTATTCACACTATTCAAAACTATTCAGAAATTCGACAAACTTAATTATGAACAATTCAAGTTCAGTTACTTCCACTGTTTTCCCATTTTTATTTTCGGGGCAATAAATTTGATTGACTACCAAAAGTGCTACAATTTATGGCAAGACTCCAGTGGAGTATGCTCGACAAATACATAGAGTATACATCTATAGATATATATAGATATAAATGTAGTACTTGAATATGTTTCTAGAATAATAATTGAAATTCATGCCATAATTCTGAATCTTCATGATGTTCTTTAGTCCAAACCAAAGGATTTTAAAACTTTGTATACGATAAATGAAATAATGGAACCATGGTCTTTAATTCAAGGCCTCAATTCCATTTTTCGAAAGGTCATTCCTATATATAAGATAGAATTCTGAAGAAAAAAGGATTTCAAAACATTAAATATAAAACAAAGTAAAAGTAAATGAACAAATTGTAATTTCCGTTAAAGACTCAAAGAGATACTCTATAGGCGCTATATCTAGGTAAGTTATACCATATGCTCGCTTTGCTAGCATTTTACAGGGTATTCAAGGCGTTGAATATGCCTAAACGACTTGAAGAGTCGTTGTAAAAGTTGCCAAAACGCCATTCGCCATTGTTGAAAGTTTTTTTTTATCTATTTGTTATTATGATTAATCATATTGTTGTTGTTGTTATTGTTGTTGTTGTAGTGGTTGTTGTTGTTAATGTTGTTGTTGTTGTTGTTGGTGTCACGTTTGCTGTGTAATTAAGTTGTTTGGCTGTCGGACAGAGCAGCATATAATAGACGCATCTGTTTGGGGGCTGTCAACGGTCATCTCTAGTTTCCAGTTGAACAACAATAAACAAACAAACAAATAAACAAACAAAACAACAACAACAGCAACAACTACAACATTGTCACATATAGCCTTAAGCTGTCTGTTACTGTTGCTGTTGTTGTTGTTAGTTGTCAAGTGGCTTTTGTCCACTTTGTGATTAGTTGAAACTTTAATTGCCGCACAATGGACATCTTAATTATAATCATAATCGTAATCATAATCGCAAACATAATCATAATCATAATCATACTCATAATCACAATCATTTTAATTTCATGTTCAAGTCACAAAAACAATTGAATCTGTTGCAAGTTGACAGTTGCAATACCCTCTCTCAGAACTTCCTATCTGTAGAATTATATCCAAACTTCAGTGTAAACCCTGAAGATATAGACTACAGCTAGGGATAGTACGATTAATCATATGATGCACGAATATTAACCTACAAAATTTTAAATTATTCAAACCAAAAAAGTGTAATGAAAATTATCGCAAGGTTAAAGTTTAAATTATGATTATATTAATCGATAAATATATGTTTTAAGCCATCCCTGGCTGAGAGATATCATGAATATCGTAGATGAACCCTATTTAAAACTCTTGATGCTTGGAGCTTGCCTGAAGATAGAAATCTTGAAGATGCACGCTATATCGAAAAGTATCTTTAAATAGTAACTGAACATTATTCAAATCTGTTCGATATTCGAGGCTCTTCTTTATAGCAAATTAAAGTCACGTGGGTTTTAAAAATCGATATACCGCAAGAATGTAGTGTATGTGTGGTAAACGACTGGCTGGGTATTTATGGAGTATTAGCTGCAAATTGTGGCCGTCCAATCTTTTCATTGTCGCAATTCAATTAAATCGAGATTTGATTTTTCAATTATTAAATTGTTATTCGGTTTATTGTTTCTTTGAAGCTGCAACGTGAGAAAATTAATTTGGCTTTTGCCAAATCAATAATAAAAATGATTTACAGTTAGACAAACGAGCATTTTTATAGTTAATTATATAATTATGGAACATTTGGAGAGCATTAAGTACAATATATATATAAATATGATATTTTATATTATATAGCACATGGGAATGAGATTTCGTTTTTGAATTACGGATGGGAGGAGAAAGCTTGAATTTACATTTTGTATTTGTTTTCTAAAATACGAAATAATAAATTATTATATATTATAAATATGATCGCATATTTTTATTTACATTTTATATATACATTTTATTTTTATTTTAGTATTCGAATTGAATTCGATTTTTGAAGGATTTTTGCATTTAGCTTGAGGCAAGGTTGCCGCAAGATGGCGCCACTTTTTCAGTTTATAGCTAATTGGAGCGCTCGGTTCGTGTCTAGGCTAAGCCTGGTTAACAGGCAATTAGTTAAAAAAGGTAATTAGCAAAGTTTAAATCTTTGTGCTTTCTCCAGATTCTCGCTCGAATTGTGTAATTTTTGAAAAATTATAGAGTATAATTATATAGAAACAATCATATGCTATTTCTATTGTTTTTTTTTTTTTTTGGTTTAAATTTGCATAAGATTTCATATAGGTATAGTATATAGAATTAACTGTATAAAAATCTCTTCGTTGTATTTTTTCTTGCTTATTTTGCCTTTGTTTAACTAAATTGAAAGAAAAAAAATGATTTATCATTCGGGAACACTTGAAATGTCTAGAGAACAGTCTCTCTTTCCTTTCATTCTTCTCTCTTTTCTCTCTCCATCTCTCTCTCTCCCTCTATCTCTCTTTCTCTCTCTCTCTCTCTCTATCCATCACTCTCCCTCTCTGCCTCTCTCTCCCTCTCTTTCTCACGCAATTCGTAGTGACAGACAGACAATGGAGATGGAGTGGCGGAGAGACTGAAGAGGAGGCTAAGCCGAACGCACAGTGGGCACTTGAGGGCAACTAAAGTGCCAGGGCCTGACAGTGGGCAAACAGTGGCTTGGCTGTATGGGCAGGGGGTAGTAGCACAGTGTTTCAGTGCCTCATACATAGTGGCAGAGGCGGGCGGTAGGAAATGGATAGGGGGGGGGGGGCGGTGAGGTTGAAGCAATGTACAGTAAATTAGAAATTAAGCAACAAGAACAAATATTAGTAAAAAGCAGGAAGCAAAAAGCAACAACAAACAGCGAATACAAGAGCAAGAGGGATAGGGAAAGGGAGAGTGAGAGAGAGAGAGAAAGGCTGAGGGAGAGGGAGAGGGAGAGGGTGTGAAAAATTAGTTAAGCAGCAGCGCACACACAAAATGGTCGCCGTTGCACTTGAATTACAATTGAAGTGTAACAAGAGCAGAGCCAAAGAGAGCGAAGAGAGAAGGGAGTAGGGAGAAGGGAGAAGGGAGAAGGGAGAGGAGGGACTACAGCAGGGTAGAGATGATGGGAAGACGTGAGGAGGAGAGAAGGGAATGCGCTAATGATGATGGAAGTCGGCTCGTGTGGGTTAATCAAATTGTGCAATGGCCAGCGATTGAATGAGACCGACAAAGAGGGAACACAAGTGTGAATGAGGCAGGGAAAGAGAGAGAAAGAGAAAGACTGTGAGAGAGAGAGTGAGAGCGAAAGGAAGAGGGAGAGAAGTTAGGACAGCTGCGACTTTTATGCAAAACGAACTTCAATTAGATGAGGCACAGCTGGCAGAAGTGTGAGTATGACTAAGTGTGAGTGTGAGTGTGAGTGAGTATGAATGAGTGTGCGAGCGAGAGAGTGAGCAGCAGAGAGGGTGAGACCAAGAGCAGCAGCGACAGCAGCGGGCCAACCAAAAAAGGGGCGCAGCAGCCATAAAAAAACAAACATGGCAGCAACGGCAAGAGCAGCAGCAGCAGCAGTAGCCGGAGCAGCAGCAGCAGCGGGAGAGCAGCAGGAGAGCATCAGCTGTAGCAGCGGAAGATGAGAGAAGAGCAGCGGAAGGGTGTGGGTCTGGAGATGCTTAATGGAAGGCAAGGGTATGGGAGTGCAAGACACGGTGAGTGAAGGGGGGAGGGGAAGGGGAGAGAGAGAGAGAGAGAGGGAGGGAGGGAGGTAAGAACGCAAGGCGCCCGGCCGAGTCACTTTGTAATTGTTCCAAATTACAGGCGTTTCCGCTGGCAACAGCCATTATTCATATATATATTTTGAACAGTTTGCCCCCTCCCCCTGCCTCCTGCCCCTAATGCAGTTCTCTCCCTCTCCCTCTTTGCACATATACATATATGAAATATTTGTGACATTTTTTTGCTGTTAATTTTCGAATCAGAACTTCTTTTTTTTGTTGGCCTGTTGTTTTTTGAAGTGTGCAACTTGAGGCACACGAAATTTGATTATTTAAGCTGGTACTCGGATTCGAATATGCCTATACCATGGTATATTTAGGGATTGCGAAATGTCACTAAGGGTTGGCATAGTACACCTCAACCTCAGAGCGTTGGGCCAGCTTCCGTCCTGTTAACCCCAAGCAGTTCTGCTAATGAGCCTTTGAATTAGATTTGATTTGATTTGAATTGAATTTGATGTTGATTTACTAACATTTGCATATTATGAATGGACCACGAATTGTGGCAGAAAAATGGAATACCTCACGCAAATTCTATATAATGGTCGGATTCAAGCTTCTATATCACATAAAAAAGGAGTTTTTACTTTGTGCTTTAACAAATCTTTATAAATCCTTATCGACCCAAGAATTTCAGCATCTTAACTGAATCTCTGTATGCTAAGCTATCGGATCTTAAAACTACTTCCAGCTAGATTCCACAAAACTTACTAAAGTTGGAAGAGGCAACTTGCAGTTGGTATTATAAACGTGGCCGTTAACTGAATCTTGATAAATAAGTATCGATGATGTGTGTATTGATGATGTATGTATCGATGATGTATGTTTCAATGATGTATGTATCGATGCCATAAATAATTTTCATGGCTGGAACCACTTCGCCGTTTAGTAAACATCATATGGATTTTATTCGATTGTGTAAATCAAGAAAATCCCCAATTTCCACCAGTTATTACGGATTTGTATGGTGGATTTATAATGTGGTGATATTCCTACTTAGGATACACATCTCTGAAGAAAAAGAAATTGCGAAAAGCAAGTTCAAAGTCAGGATTTTGTATTCAATAAAGAGTATTAGCACCTGCTGAGTTTGAAATAAAGGAATGAGAAAAAGAGGACTCTGAATTGAGATGAAATTTTTATTGCAATTGCAATTGAAATCGGAATTGCAATTGCAATTGCAATTGGGACTGCAGATGGGATAAACCACCCACAAATTAATCTGGAGAAGGCGTAACCAATCAGCCCCAGAACAAAACCCTAGCCAAAGCTATTCTCTCCTCTTTTTTTTTTCTTTTCTTTTTTCGACTCTGTTTTCTATTCTCTTTCATATTCGCACTTTGAATTTTATTTTTTGAACCTGCCTGATTAATTTTTTGTTTGTTATAAAAACAGAAAACGGATCGGTAGGGTAGGCAACTCACATTATATAACAATTCACCTAGTTTCAAAATTGCCATAATTTCTTCCTTATTTGAAAAGATCTATTCTAATTGACGTTAAGTGCCAAATATGTTACATATAAGACATTTTGGAACTTGGAACAGCAATAATATCGAAGCTTTTAGAATACTATCTTTTATATCGAAAGCAAGTTATCGACCATTCTAAAGTGGTATCAGGTATGATATGTGCTTGTTATATTCATTTCAAAGAATAGGATTGATTTTTTTTTAAATTGCCTGACCTATTATTAAATAAACTAAAACCTCTCACATATGCAAATCCCACTTTAAATGTCCTATTGATTCATTTGATTTGATTTTGACTTTTCTTTCTCAGGAATGTCTCGCAGTTTGTTTTAAATATTTACAGAGAAAAATGCAAGGCCTTGATCGTACGTATATGGTGGAAAATGTTTTTTTATAAAGAACCTTAGTCCAAAATTTCTATTCCAAAAAATTTATGATATTTCAAATATGAATTTCGTTGAACAGAAATTCCGTAGAATGCAAATCTGAATCTAGCAACTAGTACTCAAGACAGAGGTTGCTTCTACTCTTCTTCATTTTTTAAACTATATACAATGCGTATATTGTTATAGAAAATAAAAAACAATTGTTCCATGTTCTTGCTCCCGGGGTCCCTTTCTGATCTTCGGTTCTCTTTATCTAATGCGAATTCTTCTCTGTCTTTTTCACCCTATTTCTCTTTATTTTTCTCGCTCTAATAATGATAATGATGAGGCTGATTTAGAATACACACACTCACACACACACTCACAGTCACACTCGCACACACACACACTCACACTCACACTCACACACTTCAGTGTAGATTTTCATATCAATTATGCAAATACCACAAGTAAACTGAACAAAGCGCCACGCCTACCATACATAAAACAGTAGCAGCACTAGCCCCATTGTCGGCTCCTCTCCCAGGTGGCAGTGTGGCAAGTAGGTTAAGGGAGGGAGAAGAGAGATAGAGAAAGAGAGAGAGAGAGAGAGAGAGGGAAAATGAGGCACGTTGAATGCCCCTCTCACGCCATTTTGTAAAACAATGAGAAGAAAATGATGGCTAAAAAACCGCAACAATTTGTGTCTGCCGCTCGTTGATTGCAACACACTCACACTCACACATACACTCACACATACAGACGTACATGCGGCAGTTGCCTTAGCTACCGCGTAATTTTGCAATTTGTGCATAATAATCATAATAATAATAATCCCACATACATACATTCGTATAAGCATCTAGGCGTGTGTGTGAGTGTGAGTATGTGAGTGTGTGTGTGAGTGTGTGTGTGAGTGTGTGGTGCAGCCCTGGGGCTAGGGCGTTGGCGTTGGCGTTTGACAAAAGACGCCACAGCAATGAAAAGCAGAAAAAAGCAGATTTGTATGTGAGAAAACTAAAAAAATAAGATTGTGATCTGTTGAATTGATGCACTCGAAGTTTCCCTGTAAACTCAAATACTAATAATATACTAATAAACATGAATCAAATAAAAAAATGATCTTTTGATAGAACTAACATAAGAGCAACCCATTAAGTTGGAACACTTTTAAAAACATTCTTAAATCTATAAAACTTAAGGAACTTTTAGTATACATATATGTAAAGTAAACAATTATATAGGATGTGGCCAAAATCTCGAATCAATCTCTAAACTTGGCATCAAGTATTGTATACACGACTGTACTCTACTCAGGCATTGTCTGTTCTACCTTGTCCAAGCGGAAGTACAGGGTATGTCTACTATATATTTGCATGTAATGCCTATGCGGTTTTCTCTAGGCGGAAAGGCGTGGCGTTGATGGTGTATGATGCAGAAAAAAAGACCCGGAGAAAAGGGGAGTGGCTCGAGGGGGGACGGGGGTGGTGGGGGAGTATGGTATATGGCTGATGTTATGTGTCTGGTTAATTGCGGTGGTTGTTGAGCTCCTTTTGCGGCTGTGGGAGTGTGGGGCATGTAGTGCGTACTAGAGCAACAGTAGGAGAGAGAAAGAAACGAAGAGAGCCAAGCAGAGAGAGATAGATATAAGAAGCGTGGGCGTGAATAATGGAGAAGGGGTGAGGGGAGAGGGGGTGGCAACGGCATCCTGTTTCCCACTTGTGAGAATTGTGCAATTTTCAATTATTTCTTGCCAGTTTTTTCTCTTTTTTTTTTTTTTTTTTTGAAGGCTCTGTGTACTCACTGTGTGTGTATGCTGTGGCAGGGTTGCTCAGCCCCCTGTAGGGGTCTCTATGGGGGTGTGGTCTGTGCGTTGTACAGAGACTTTTGCATAATTATAAGCTGCGATTGCGGCTCTGCCAGGCATAAATCATAATTACAGTGCATCGAGAAATTATGCAATGTTCTTGATTATGTGACATTTGCGAAAGTTAACAAAGTACTAGGGTTGTTATCATTACCACGATAACTAGAGTTGTTTGGTTTTCTCCATATCAAATAGTTTAATTTTGTCACATTCGTAGTTGATACAATCTCTAGGGTTGCCAACACTGTCACTACAAAAATTGTAATCATTGTTAAGAGCATATGAATATCGATATTTTTTATCGGACTTCTTTAAGGCACGAAATGCACATACACAGATTTGCAACCATGTTTTCTATGTGGCTAGGTTTCAATGATTGAAAAACGAACCACCACTTTATATAAGACCATATTCGATTTATGAAGTTTGTTTCCACAAAATAATGTCTATATTATTATTATTATATGCGATTGGAAAGATGTTTTCAGGGGATTTCAATTAAGCCAATAACTAATTTACATGCGTTAAGGAATGTTCTCATTAAAAACAATCAAATATGAATACAAATATTGAAATGGCAAAAACAATTCAGAAAAAATGGCATAATTAAGACGCTGGAAATGAATTTCCAAATGAAAGATCAAAGCAGGATTTCCAATTGTTGCCATTTGCCTGTGGCTAAAGTAATTCCGATGATGAGGGGCGGATGAGGGGTTCCACAGTGTAACGGGGTGAAATATATCAAGGGGCGTGGCATAAACTGCTTAATACGGAATGTAGCCATTATGAGCTCATACTACATAGGCATAGCCCCCTGCAAGAATGGAGCTACTGCCGCTGCTTGCCCCTTTCGACCATTTTTCCCGTTTTCCACCCTGTGCCTATTCCACACATAATCCCCTCCTCTAGAGAGTCAGTTTTATGCATATTTATTCATTTTTTCATTTACACATTTTTAATTTCAATTCTGAATCAAAGCAACAAATGAAGCCCGCCCCTCTTCCGATCCCATTGCTCCGACTACCGTCTCTGCTTTTCTCGCTTGTTCTGTAAGCCCCCTCCTGTCTTCCATCTGCTTTCCCCAACGAAGCACCCACCTTACCTACCCCAGCATGAGCCCAGTTTGTTTAACAATGACGTTTGTACTGGCGCATTATGCTGGACCCAACCGTACCCCACCGTACTCCAGCACCTCCTTCACTGTAGGGCTGCCATACGCTTTTCCTCTAGCTGCATTACATGTACTTAGTATTTCCTCAGATTTTCACTTGCTTTATATGGAAATCAAGACACACTTCAAGCTTTGTTGTTGCTCTTGATTTTTAATGAAGTACTTTTTCATTATATGTATATTACTGGTGTATACACATACATATGTCTATGATATACACAGAAATAAATGTATACACCATTTGCGTATACTATACTATATTCAATTAACACTAGCTGCGCTTTCTATAGAACCCTATCCATAACAGATTCCTGGCTCTTTACGAGTTTGTTTTATCGTTGGTGTGACAAAAGCAACAATTAAAATTAAATTGTGTTGCTTAGAACAATTTCGCTTAGTGTATATGTAGAAGTACACATATATGCACTTATGTACTTACGGTTCTCTCCGGCTTGCTTGTCGTATCATCTTTTTCAGTTATTCCTTATTCATTTTTCGTATTCGTTCTTCGTGTTAGACGATGCACTTGGTTTTTTATTCTTCTTGAATTATTCTTAATTTCTATTTTAGTTGTCTTTTCATGCAAATGTCTCCCATCCATCTGCCTCTCATCATATGCATATGTCTGCTCCAATTGCTGCTAAGTGAAAGAGTAGAACAAAACTTCAGAATGAGTTAAGCTTGAATTAAGTATCAGTTGATATAAAACAAATTATCAGTCCTAAATCTTCATACCGATTTTCAAAAGTAAACACCTTATACAATTTAAAACCCCTTAATAAACGTCCCCTAACGATAAATAAAACTAAGCGAACTCCGTTTTTATGCTAATAGCAATACTAGAAGCAAGTTTAGCACAGATCTCGAGGTGTACAAGATCTACACAGTTGAAATTGGGTATGTGCATACTATACAGTGATATAACAGGCGCAAATAAAATTTCTATCATTATTAAATTAAAAATTACACTAAAAGAATGTCGATTCTATGTTAACTGTATTATGACAAGCTAGTTTAGTACAGATCTCGAGCTCTACAAGATCTTTACAGTTGAAATTTGGTGTGTGCATACTATATGATATAGCAGACGCAGATAACATTTCTATCATTCCATCAATATCAAAAATACCACAATCTTAATCTTATAAAATGTATTATTTTGTATTTTTTTCACCGTGTATTTTGTGTGCGCTATTGCTGGTGTGTGACTCACAATTTTTGCGATCCTGCCGAACAGGAATAAAGCAGAATGAAGGGGAACTGCAAGAGATTTTTGGCATTCTTCTGTCAAAATATTTACACAACAGTTGTCAGAGATCTGTCTGAGATTGTTTAAGAGTGTGGGGTGTGTTGTGTGTGTGTGTGTGTGTGTGTGTGTGTGTGTGAACCAAACGGAAGCAGACGAAAGGACATTCCTGTATGTCTGTGATTTGTGTCCTGTGTACTATGCCCTGTGTTCTGTATCTCTACCTCTGCCTGAATCTGAGTCTGAGCATATGTGCGGCATACTCTAAATGGGATCATCATGAGATCTTTATGGGGATTATGAAGCATTATCCATTGGCACTCAATTACTTGTAATTATATTATTTGCATTCACTGTTCTTTCCCAGCCTAATCCCCACTTAATCTTGACCAACCTCTTCGTTCTTCTCCTTAGCCGAAGAAGTGGTAAAAATAAACAATACCAAGTACTACTATATAGAACCCAATGCAAGGCGTTAATTCAAACAAAGCAATAACAAACTGTGAGGGTTTTACGCATTTCTATGGCATGAAGGTTTTGGTTTGACCTGTAGCTCAAGTGGGCAATTGACCTGGAAAAAGGGAAATTGGAAAATTGGAAACAGATCGTGATTCATATTACAATTCGCACGATAGATATTCAGTTAATCGTTTTTTAAATTTAATTAATATGTTAACAGAGTCAACTCTACCTGATTTTAATTCGTTGATTCGTTGATAGCTAAAAAATTCTATATGCCAAAAAGAAGAGCAGAACAAAGACAATGTATGGACACAGTGGATAATGAGTATATAATATGTATGCAGTAGACCTATTGAAATATATTATATTTAACCCTAATTATCTTTTGAACAATCAATTTATTGGGAAAAGCATTTTCCACTTTTCCACTTTTATCTCAATTCGGACAGCTTCTTAAAGCACCAAAGTCAATTATCTAATCAAATTTGGTGCTACAATTGTTTAAATTCAAGACCATATTATCTTGCAACTTTTCATTTGAATTTGAATTGTCTGGCATTATGTGGGCGTGACGCAGCCCCTCATCAGTAGTTGCCACTTGAATATGCCACTTGAAAATAAAAACCATTTTTTGCAGCTTCAGGTCGACTCGTTAAAAACCCATAGGAAAAGCTGAAAAAACTCTTGTAATTCTTTTTTTTTCTCCATACCTGAATGTACGGATGTGTGTGTGTGTGTGCGTAAATGTGTGAAAGTGTGTGTGTGTGTTGTTGTTGTTTTAAAGTGTGGGTGTGTGCCACACACATAATTGGTTCTGACTGCTAAATGAACCATTTACCAATTAAACGCGATTGCCAGGTAGCTGCGCTACCACATGTGCAGTCGTTATAGAGGGCACCGGGTGTACGAGGTCTTTTCAGAGTTTGCTCGTTAACGGTTTGTTAGTCAAAATGTTGTAGTCTTGCCCAAGAACCCTGTTACACTGAAAACAATATTCATCACTATTTGCAATCTTATCTCACTGTTCCGGTTACAGTTTTATAAAACCTAGTTCGTATCGGCTTACTTAACTTTTTAGGGTAATAATTCCTCTAATATTAAATAGATTTCAACTCTTTCTGTCAGTGTAGTCAATGCTTAGTGACAGAGCGAGGCAGGACTGCAAAAGAATGAGAGAGAGAGAGGGAGAGAGAGTGGCTAACGCTGAAGTGTTTTAGTTGGCAGTAAAAAAAACAACAAGCGGTACTCTAAGTCGTAAAAACTCGGTAGAAAAACGAAAAATGAAAAATTGCTGAGCCATGGCTCTGGCACCTGTGTCAAGCTGAAGCGGTAGAGAGGGAGAGAGATAGTGGTTAAGAGACAAAGACAAAAGGAACACTGTCTTTCTCGTCACCTCTCAATCTCTCTCACTGCTGCTGTTCTTTTAATTTCAGTGAAAACATGGAACGTTTTAAGCACCTCTTTCCATGGCTACTGATGCTGATGCCAATAGCTAACTATATTGCAACATGCAACATGCAACATACAATATGCAACATAACACATTCAAATTCTCAAAAATTGATGTTAATCACTCTGTTAATTGGACTGTAATTCGTTTTGAAGGCATCTCATTTAAAATAAGAGACGGAGACTGGCGGGAATCACACAGACGTGGAGAGAGTGAGAGATTTAGACGACCATAGATTTAAACAGGGAGAAATATAAAATTATATCGGAATTCGGAATTTTTAAGATTTTCGAATACTACGGTACTACAATCTACTCATAAAGGATATACATATAACAATAACAAATTATAAAGCAGACTCGTAAATGTACTAAACGATATAATGTATAATCTTCATAATAATAAACATTATAATATTATAGATATCACCTTATGCTTAACCTATATTTAGTAGTTTTCTGTATTAAAAATGTATTATAATTGGTAGGTAACAAAAGTGTGAATCTCAGCTTCATTAGGGGGCAAAAATGGGTTGAAAACTCTCAAAGGAAATCAACATATTTTAACATTAATTCAAATAGGAAAAAAAAGAGATTTTGAAACGAGTTACAATTCAGAAAAAAAAATTGGAAAAAATTATGACGAATACATAACTTTTTACAAGAGTGAGAGAGTGACAGAGGGGGCAGAGGGAGCGCAGGCGTATGTGTGCGTCGAGGCGGTGAAATATAATAATGAGGACGCACTCACACACACATCGAGCTCGTTAGGAACGACGCCGACGCACTTGCACCGAAATGGAGTATTAAAAAATTATGCAAATGAATTCGTTGGATTCGCAGAGCATATACATATTAGAGGCATGGACATGGCGATGGAGGTATGTGGAGGTAAAGTTAGTGGTAGGGTTAAGGCTTGGGCTATATACATAAGTATATGCCTGGGCAACGCCGTTGTCCTTCGTACGACAGAGACAGAGAGCCCAGGCGCATGTATCTACTCCTCTACAAGCGAAGAGAAAACGGGTGATTAAGGTGATGGGGCACCAGGTGAGAGACAGGTAACAAGGACAGCTACGGACATTATGAATGTTGTAAATTAATTTCAGACGCACTTTTTCTCGACCTACGACCTATGTGTAAAAATCATCTGCCAAATATTCGTTATTCGTACTTTCACTAGATATCCGAATTATATATATTTTCAATTAATACTAAGAGCTGATACGGGGTTTAAATGTTTGTCAGAGAGTTGAAGGTCCCAAAATTATTTGTTGGCATACTAAATGTGTTGCACATAAAGATTTAGACATGGGGTTCCCGATGTAGAGCACCGACTCTACTGTTGAGTTCCCTTTTTTTTTTTTGTTTTCTTTTCTCGCGCTGGCGCGACAGTTGCCTCTGCTCGAAAAGATACGAGTCGCACTAAGCAGAAACAGCAAGAGGGCGTGGGGGATTGGGATTGGGAATGTGGGAGTACGGTAGTGCGGGTAACGGGCCTGGGTTGAGGACGGTGAACACTGGACAAATGCGTAAAAACAATTAAGCTTTAATTGCAATGATTTCCCCTGAAAACGCTATGAAGAAAAACGCCAACGAGCTGCAGTTGAGCGCAGTTACAGAGAGAAGGAGCAAGGCTTGGAGCTGGGTTTCTATGGACAGGGTGGGGCATGTGGTATGTGGGTAGTGGGTAACTGTTAATGCAGCGCCCTGTTAGAATATGGCAGTCATAATGCACACAGGTGGGCAATGGTGCACCTACTGTGGAGCTGAATCATATAATATAAGCTCAAAAATAAACTTGGAATAATTTATAAATCAAAAATCAAAAATTTATAAAATTAAATCTCAAACTTATGTTAAATTACTGAATGCTAATTCATTTATAAATATTTTTGGTAGATTAAAGTATTCGATTAAACTTATTGAAAACCTATACAGAAAATGGTCATCAAGGGTTAGTCTCATTAGTCTCTTTCATATATCTATTCTAGACACAAAGTTGCGAATGTACAAAAATATGATATAAGAGAAAAATTATTGTTCGCTATGAAATAATTTAATTGTATTAATATATAAAGTCTTATATAGACTTAAAAATAAAATTTTTTCTCATTGTTTGCAGCCCACTGTGCGTACTGCCCTTATGGCAATTTTAATTTCGCTTAACGAATTATTAAATCCTTATGAGCAGTGGGTGTTGTTTCTCTCTATGTGTGTGTGTGTGAATGTGTGTATGGGATTGTGAGTGTGAGTGTGTGGGTGTGTGGTTGGAAATCATATTCAGATTTCTGCTTGAATGAGTTTTTTGCTGCAGTGCCAGGCACTTGCCTGATCAAAGGACGACACTCTTGAGAAATTATCATAAAAGGATTTACGGCGACTGTGTATGTGTGTATGCGTGTGTGTGTGTTACATTTCCATATCCATTTTCATTTCCATATACATTTCCCAATCTGAGTCCCAATCCCAATTCCATTCTGAGTGCCCACATTCATACCACCTATTCGAAAGCATTTTGAAAACATCCTGGGCCTTAGCCTTTGTTTCGAACACAATCTTTATTCGCTCGTTTATTATTATTATTTTTTGTTGTTAATAATGAATGAAAGTGGCACAAGGAGTAGGAGACAGAATACATTCATATTCATATTTATATTCGCATTCGTACTCGTTTAAGCCATTCATATTCATATCAAACTGATTGCATAATAGGCTCAATGCCTAACGATTCTATACTTCGGTGCATCCAGGCCAAAATGGCAAGTGCCAAGTGCCGAAGGACAATTATGAGTTGTGAATGTCTCGCAAATCTTTTGAATGTTTTTTTTTTTGTATTCCTTTGGTTTATGGTAATTGGAAAAATGCTAAATAAGTAATCAAGCGTTGCTCTCGAACAGATTGTATTTAGGTTTTCATGAGCACACTTTGAAGTGCATTTAAGGTGATATAAATGACTGAATTGAGTGAATGAATGAGTGACTGAATGCGAATAAAATTAATACGATGTCACTTAATGCATACATGAATGATTTGAATTTGCACTTTGAAGTGGCTGCACACATAGCATACATAACTTTCCATGGCTTCTACTAACTCTCTCTTCCCTCTCTATCTACCTATCTTTTGTTAATTTACAAAATGCTAAAATGCCAATATATACCTGTTGAAAAATAGTACATAAAGCGTGTTAAAATATATCCAGTAGCATATATAGTTTTTTTTATAGCTCATAAATGAAATAAAACTTTATGTTAATTTAAGAAGTCATTTGTATATCAACATATAAGAATATCTCCTCTCGTCTAACTAAACTATATATATTTATAATGTTGCTGTACTTATCTGTGTAAATAAAACATCTAGTATATAAAATTTCCTTAGAACATATCTAAGATATCACATGTATATACTTCTTTTAAGGTAACTTTTAAATATATTATTTCATGCCTTTATGCCTATTAACGTTCATAAATGTATACCATAAATTTTATAATTACATTCATATTATTCTATTATATTTAACCTAAACATTCTACATGTTTTTCTTTACTGTTCAATTGTATCACTACTTGTAAGTTTGAGCACCCATATTATTGCTTATTATATCAAATGTTATGTTGAACCTCTATAAAATTTCAGTTCTATATGAATATGTTCAATACAACAAAATTTCATTTCTATCAACTAATATTATAAATTATAAGCTGCTTCGTAATTAGATCAATAATTTGAACCATTTATAACTTTCACTTTTATATGACTATGTTTAATATAAATATATTTCATTTCAACTAATTTAAAAATTTATAAATTATATTTGATTGGACCTATATGTATATTGTCATATTGACAAATATTATTATTATATTGGCTATGTTAAAATTAGTCAAGTTTACGTAGAACAGATCCCCTATATCGCAATGTGTCTATAGCTTTTTATGAAGTTTTACGCTCGATGAACGCCGATCATATGTGTGAGACAGACAGATACTATGCTATCCCAAAAGCCTAATTGCAAGAGAGCCCTATATCAAAATGTTGTTGGTGCCGATGCTGTCGCTGTGAGTGTAGCTGCTGCATGGGTTCTTGTCCAGGCTAAGCTCAAGCTGAGAGCGAGCTTTCACGTGCCAGTGGCGAGCTATAATTTAGCACGACCTAAAGGGTTGCCATACACATGAACACACAAACACACACACACACACATACAAACACGCATTCACATACATAATATTGCATACACTCTCTGTCCCTCTCCCACACACACAGTCTTAATATGTATTATGGGCACGCTGCGTATGCGTATCGTATAAGTTAGTGAGTGCGCCTATTTTAATTTCATTAATGAAAATGATTCAATTTCCATGAAAAGCGCCAGTGGCTCGGTGCGACGGGGGGTTTTCTAACATGGCTTAGCCATTTTAATGATTTGCCTCGATTGCATTTAACAAATTTTGTTGAAATACAATCAAAACGATAAATTCAATTACACTTTTCGCCAAGGGGCAAACATGTCACAGACAGAGGCTGACCACGCCTACCCTCGGACCTCTCCAGCCCCCTTCTCCTTCCCCTTCCCCACGTACCACCATAGCAGTTCGCTTCGTGTTAAGTAGTTGGTCCAAAATGTATTTAAGCTAAAAGCCTTGCGATTCTCTCTTCGCTACTTGACAATGTGCCAAGTTGTTGTTCGCCTTTATCGTCCTCCCCTCCCCCTCCCACCCTCCACCATTCGCCTTCTCTTTTTGCTCTATGTTTTGCTTCTTCAGCTTCTACTTATTCTTTTGCTTGTTATGCCTTGTTTTGCTATTATCGTTTGTGCTGTTGTTGTTGTTTCCATTGTGACTGCGTCCTGTTTTCTGTTGACATTTCGACCAATTTCTTATCCCCAACATCATCACCCTATTCCAATCGACGAGCTGACCCTTTTGCGGGGTCTTAAGGCAACAGATACAAGATTTATTTGCACTCAAACAAGAGGGTAAACTTACAAAGAGACAGAGCGAAACAGATAGAGAGAGAGAGAGAGAGGGAGGCGAAATTTAGTTGATGGAAATAGATCAATGAGAGATAGAAAGAGAGAGGGTGACCCGTTGGTCCAAATTGAAAGTAGTTGCTTTCCGCAAGTCAAAATTAAGAAATTCTCTTATCCCTCAAAAAACTATAGACTACAATAACCCATTGTATTATATAGGAGAACTTAGCCACAGTTTAAAATACGGAGAAAAATCATTCCACGACTTATGGGATATATTTGCTTTCTTCTACATACGAAATATACAACTAACTTTGTCATAGCCCTATATCTTATGTTTATAAAAAGTTTAAACTATCGCTAACATTTTTCAGTCATTCATATTTTTAGGGTATAAACTTTTAGTTAACAGAATGGTTGAACATATCGATTGACTAATATTCAAAAAAAATTTTTCGTAGATATTAATTTTCTCTGTAGAATTTGTAATCTCTCGTTTGTTTTTCTTTCTTTGCAAATGCTTTTGCTTCATCCGGAATGAAACTGGCTTATTGAAATGAATAATGCTTAAATAAAGGTTGTATTTTCTGAAGCATCTTTCCCTATAAGAATCTGTAAATGAAATAATTTTGCGGACGCACAAATCATAAGCAGAAATTCGTGCTGACTTGCTACAAATCATGTCTATAAAAAAATGCAAAGCGTAGATTCTTATTAAAAAAAAAAGAAGGATGAACTTCCTCATTTCTAAAAGAAACAAAATTAAGCTGAGCAAAATGGAAAATAGGAAATTTATGCTTATGCAGCATAATGTGCAAAGATTTTCCTACAGCTTTTCCCCACCAGCTCGAGCATTTTTTGAGCGTTCGTACCTGTAATTGTTTGAACGAGTGAGAAAAACTGAGAGAGACGGAACCAGCACAGTGGCAGTAGTACTTCTACGAATTTGTGTATTTTATGCACAAAATTATGAGATGAATATAACAGCTGCCTGTTCGCCTGTGCGTATCTCACAGATACACAATGTATCTCATTGATACAATGGGCCTTTTTACTGCTAGCAAGGCATGCATCGACAGAGGGATAGAGGTACACAGAAAATGATGAGTGTAGAGTGTAAACAGTGACTGAAGGACCATATACGTGAAGCGTACACGTAGACATATAGATATAAATGTATCTCGTTGAAACTATCGCAAACATGTTTAGCAATTCTGATATTTCTGACACATTTGAGCTCCTGAAGTGGCATGAGGGTTTTATCCACGACAAATTATAACAATGATAATGTAATAATAATCAAATTGATTTTTATCATCATCATCGTCGTCGACATCATCAGCATTATTACTGCCATCAGCATAAGGGCTGCGGGGTTATAATTGGTTAATCATCAAATTCGAATCGTCAACCAAGGGTGCAACACATACAGATCCGAGCCCCGAACAGGGTGTCCCTTTTCCTATTCTTTAACAACTTCAGCTGCTGCTCAAAACTTTTGTTTGCACATGGACTTTTTTCTGAATTACAAATTTCATGTTTCCTTATTCGTCGGAAAAGATCTTTCTTTTTAAAACTTATATCAAAATTTTGTTAATTTTAAATTTTAATCTAATTCAAATAATATAAGTTCATTCATTTTCAAGTGCTGATAATAATATCTAACTACATTGTAGATTCTACCATATCTCATGTTAATGTTTCTTACTGTCTTCTATATAAATACCTTACAACTAGCTCCGCTTTGGTCTATGACGCTTTAAATAAACCCAAACGCCAACGCTTTATGGTGCCAGTTGGAAAAGATTTTGTTGGCAATATTATTGCAATGAAATTGGTATCATAGTATATAGAGAATTAAATGAGTAAAAGGGTAAAATAAGAAACTTTAAAGCTAAACCTTATACTATAAATGATTGTGTTGCTGTATTCGGGATCAAATAATTGATACGATTTGGCGTTCGTTGATAAAATTGTTTGCTAGAGTAACCAAATAATCTCTACTTATAAACTCTCGGACAAATCGAGTGGCAACAAAATTAGATCAAATAGAGGGAACACATTTTCAATTTCCATCGTAACAGGTTGCTAACATTTTTTTCTCCCCCCTTTCCTTGCCTCCACTCCTTCCTCTACTCTCGACACTCAACACATACTCACTGAGTGAAGAAATATGTGTTGCTGTTGGGATTTGCTGTTGCATTTGACAAGTCTCTCTGTAGCCAAAGCTAAAGCTATTTGCTCCACAATGCTAACAGCCAAACTCACTCCCTCGTCCCTTCTTGCTGCTCATGGCGCTGGCTGCTGCATGGGCCTCATCATAAATAAGTTGTTGCAACAGCAACTAAACATGGCAAATATTGGCAGCACTCGAAGTTGTTCAAGTCGTAGTCGAAGTCACATGCAGCAATCTAACAAGCAGACGTATGGAGAGTGAGTAGTCTAATAGGCAGATACTCTGTAATGTACAATGACAACATAATCTGAATAAAAAACTAAATTAATCACATTTCTGAGACTGTATTCCCTATAACCCTACTATTTATGATTTGATTTACAAATAATAATAATTAAATAATTGAAAATAAAAACCTTGTTTATATGAGGCACTCAGTACTACGAATATTATTGTATTAATGGAGCAAGTTAACAAAGATACGCAGAAAAAGTAACATAGTCTACAATGCAAATACTCTGTAATGTACAATGACAACGTATAAAGTACATTAACATAGGATGATCACAATAAAGATCTAAATAAATGTTTAATATTATATTTCCTATAACTCTATAATTATTCAAGTTTTGATTTACATAATAAAATAATGAAATAATTGAAAATTTGAAACCTTGTTTATATTATAGTATGATGAAAATTTGAAACCTTTTTTATATAGTATGATGCATAGACTACTTTGAATATTTATGGAATAAATGTATTTTTTGACTAGCAGTGGACGAAGCCGAATATCCCCCCCTTTGTATCAGCCAGTGGCACAGGGTATACGAAGGCGCATCTGGCGCTTTGCCGTTAGTCTTGCTGTGCGTGTATGTGTGTGTGTGTGTGCGTGTCTGTGTGTGTGTCTGTGTGTGTGTGTATGTGTAAGTATGTGTGTATTTGACAGAAGTTATTAAATCGAATCAACTTTCAACTGACGTCTGACAACAATATTTGTGCGATTTTACAATTTACGCACTTGCCCTCTCACCTGCGGCCCCACTCCAAACTCCAAACTCGAAACTCCAAACTCCCCACTCGCCGCTCCCCATTATCCCCTATGCTCACATGCTCCTGCAGGTCATGCTATGCAGGTCGTTTGGGTGCAAGTTCGTTGCTCGTCGCTCGATTGCGCCATATTTATTGTGCAATCATAATAACAATATCTATTGTACGCAGTTTATTACTGCTGCTGCTGCTGCTGCTGACAGCATCCTTGAACTGTGTGTGTGTGTGTGTGAATGTGTGTGTGTGCGTTTGTGTGCGTATTGCAACTATAAACGAATTTCTATTTCGATTTGTATCTAGTATTTGCCTGTTGATATTGCACTTCCAATCCCAAATCCAAAACCAAAACCAAATCAAACTCAAAGTTACCACCAGCATTTACGTATAGATCAATTTACTTCGGATGATAATTTTATCTAAAGGCAAAGCAATTACACACATGGAGGCTTATTCGATTAATTCGACAAGATTTGGATAGGCTCTCCCAGCTAATATCTATAATATGGTTATACAGAAATGTCTGATTCAATTACTTTCCTCCAGATTGAAAAAAATCTTTACTAGCATAGAAAATTCTTATGCTTTCCCGATTGTTCCGAAAAATGTTAATTGTAATCTAAGAGATTTTTAAAATTTATGAATCTTGATGGCATTTAAGATATACTATACCACACTTATGTATGTGTTAGGTACACATCATGGAAAAGTGGCCAAATTTCTAACGAATTTTTGCATTCGATAGGTTTTCGATATTCAAAATTAAAAAAATAAATGAACTTTCGTTTGAGTACTATATGTACGTCATTCAAACTTTCACGATTTCCCTAGCCTCTTTTTTTCGTGGCCAGCTAAAGCATGCAATCCACTTCTAGCTGCAACCCTGAAACATTCACCATTTTGGTTCGTCTTGGGTGCCCCCTTTTGTTATTGTTCCTGTTGTTGTTTGTGCTTAAATTTCGCTAATGGCTGACTTTGCTGTGCCTTGTTTGGCTTGTTGTATTCCTGACTGGGCACAAGGGTGGATACGGAGGTGACTGCAGGGACACACAGGGACTACGACCGAGGCTGCAGCACGCAGAGAAAGTCATTATGGATGCGCGAGATGCATTGATGAATTACATTGACTGTTATTCCAATGGTCCTTTCTGTTTTTGATGTTGTTGTTGTTCCGTAACATATAATTTACTTTTTAGACCCTGTGTTGAAAGAACCCTGAAGGGTCTATTAACTTTGTACAGAGTCGATGTGTGTATTACTGTAATAAGAAGGCGTGGCTGACGCCAGAAAATATAAATATATCGTATCGTACTATCGATACAGTGCTATGCAGGGAGACTTCAATCCTGCTCGTCCGACCTGTTCTTTTTCGTTCCAGCTCATACTATATGTATCCCCCCTCGTTCGTTTAGGTTATGCTCCCTCGCTTTTTCGCCCCATTACCTACCGATCGCCCACACTTCACACAATTTTCCGCGCAATCGCTGGATCGGGCGTTAGCTTTCCCGCTTTCGCGCTCGCTCTCATATAAATTCCACTCACCTGATATTTTTCGCCAACATTTCTTTCCCGTTCGCTTAGACCACTTTGGCCACGTTGTACCGCGATATACCGACATCAGTTATCAAAATTAATTCTCGATAACAACAATGCTGCACCGCATATAATATACCGCCACGACAATACTTTACGGCACTGAAAATACCAAACGCAGAAACCGGACTCACCAACCCAACTGCTGGATATTTTTTGTATTTCATGTCTGTTTATACACATAGTTTTCTTTAATAAAAGTCTGATAAAAATAATTCCGTTTTGGTGCAGTTAAGAATACACTGTATATACATTTGTCAAAATCTGACACTAAATCTAGTGTGAACTTTGTTACAGTGTTTTTAGAATTTAACTAAATGATTTAACTAACTGACTAACACTGGCATTGATTAACACTGGCTAGCTGACTAACAGACTTACAGACTAACAGACTAACAGACTACAGGCTAACAGACTAACAGACTTACAGACTAACAGATTAACAGACTTACAGAGTTACAGACTTACAGAGTTACAGACTTACAGACTAACAGACTAACAGACTAACAGACTAACAGAATAACAGACTAACAGAATAACAGACTAACAGACTACATTCTAATAGACTACATTCTAACACACTAACAGACTAACAGACTAACAGAATAACGGACTAACAGACTACATTCTAACAGACTACATTCTAACAGACTTACAGACTAACAGACTTATAGACTAACAGACTAACTGACTGAGTGACTGATTGAACGAGCGACTGTCTGTGCAATTGTCTGCATGGATGAATAGGCATTGGTTGGGTATTGCTTCGCATTCGATTGTGCGACAACGAGAGGGTTGGAGGGAGACATAGCTACCCAGTCAAGTGTATTATCAATTGAAAACTCAACGAACTCAACGACAGGTGCCATTCAGTGAGACTATATTGATTGCAGATACCCTATACCTCAGGAGATCCACAGTTTTCTTGTAACTTAAGAAAGTTAGCCAAAATTATATGATATTTTATATAAAAATTATGTTCTTCGGAAATAATAAGTAATTCTAGATGTAATCTGAAAGCCCTATCTATATAAAAACAATGTTAATGAGACTAATGAAAACATATTTAATTATTTTAATTAGTAAACTATATTTTCAAGCAAATCAGTTCTTTAACTTTTACTTTAAATATATCGGAATGCATTCGAATATATGGTATAGTATGGTATTATATTATATTATTTTCTTTTAAAAGTATAATTGTTTAACAATTGTTTGCAATTCTCGAAGGGCAGCAGCGCATTCGGTAGTGTTTGAATGGACGCATAGATATTACTGAATTTTTTCCTTCCATTTTAAAATTTCTTTTCTTTCTTTTTATTGTGTTTTCTTTTTGCGTTTTTTCCTGCTGCTTTCGCGCTAATGACGTTGATGAGTTGACGAGTTAGGTTAGGTTTTCCAGGATATTAACGCAGCTTGCACCTCACGCTCTGTCAAGGGGGACAAGGCGGGGTTAGAACAAGGGGGGCGTTACGTTAATGAGGACGATTATAATGTCGCTGATTTTGTGTTCAAACTAACAGCAATTGAGGTGCAATATAACCCCCTTTTGCACTTGTTAAACCCGATGCCCGTTTCTGCCTCACCCCACTGCTGCAGGGCTGCCATTATGCCAAGTGGCGTGGCTTCCATGGAGCGCAAAAGAGTGAGTGAGATGCCAGTTTTGGCATATTTCTTGACTAAATGAGGTTGAGTTTTGAGTTTTTGTCGCGCAACAATACCGCCAACTGTACCACGCTACCACCCCTTGAACCCCTGGCAACCCTACGCCACTGTGCATAGATAGTACTATAGCCTCTCATCGCTTGTCTGGTTGGCTGCAGTCCTTAGTGCTCCGCCTACACCCATTGAGATTTAAATTCAAATTTGCTGCGTTGCCTGAATATGAATTGGGATTGAGATTGAGATTGGGCTTGGGTTTGGATTTGGGTTGGGGTTGGTGATTGGGATTGAGTTGTGTGTCTATATATACAGAGATGATAATAATTATGATCATCATTATTGTGCTGATGCTGATGCTGATGCTGATAACTGATGACTACTTCACTTAATGCAAATTTTCGCTAAAAATGTGGCGGCGGGGTAGACAAAAGTGCCAGAAGCATCGACATCATCAGCAGCTGAATGAAAAGTATAGAAGGTGGCAAAGAACTCTTAAGCAAACCCCGTGCCCACATCTAAACACAGCCCAACCAAAAGCCGTAGCACTCCAAACGAGGCCATAATACTGCAAATTGTCGTATAATGAATGAGCTGGCACCCCCAACTTGCACCTTGCTCAACCTCAAATCCTTGCCTTATCCCTTCCACCTTTGATCCCAAACCCCACTCCCGCACTCGGACTTAGCTGCAACTCGTTAGACGTAACTAAAGAGCCGTAGTCGTAGTGGTAGTCGTAGTCGCAGCTCAAGTGCACTTTGGGTTCCTTGGGTTCAGCTGCAGATTCGGTTTCGTGTGCCAGTCACACACAGCGAAATTTCGTTAAATATAAAGATCAATTTAAGTATAATCAACAAAATAGAGATATTTATTTACTGCAGATTCGTATAATACTATAAACAAAAGCTAAAGCAGAAAATATAGCACAATACTTGATAGATTTGTCAAAGAGAATAATTGCAATATATCTGATCTTTAATTGACCTATTGGGATCTTTGATCCGTCTTGTCGATTCACAATGTATAGTTTATTTTTCGTTAAAATGAAAAATTTGTTTTTAAAACATCTAATTATTGAAATACTATCGAAAGCACTTACTAGTGTAACTAATATAATGACGGTCCTTATGAATATATACTCTTAGTTGAACTAAATCTTTTCTGAATAATTTGTCCAAGTGTACACTTGTTCGAATAAACATAATGTTGAGAGGCTTAAGCACTTGATACCTACATTTGAAATTTGAAATTAATATGTCATTGTGCAAAAGTGATTGGGACCAAGTTAGAAAACTCAATTTGCGCTGTTTTCTCGCTACTTCTCGGTTGCTTCTCTCTAGCACTGGAGAGATGAGGTTGAGGGGGCAAGAAGTAAGCAACCGGCAACTAACGAGATTTACATATCCTGGGTGAGTGAGCGGTTAACGCTTAAAACTCATACTAACATCCATATTCATATTCATGTTTACATTCGCACTCATATTCATATTCATATTTGTATTCATACATATATAGACGTGTATATAGACTGGTATTTCACGCATCATAATTCCCAAACTCAATTCCCACAGCGCCATAATCAACAGAGTCGCAGCACTTCCAGAGCGTCAACAAAATTTTTCGCAAATTTCGCACAAAATTAAAAATGAAAATTGCAGAAAAAATATGCAGAAAAAAAAAAGAAAAACTTCGAAATCAGCAAAGCAAATGAAGCACAACAAGCTATGTGAGAGTTCGTGAGAGAGGGAGATGGTTGGTTAGGACGTACAACGACATCTTCATTTTTCTCTTCGTTTTCTTCATAATTTTCATCTTATGCGACTCGTTAACGGTCACTAGAGACTATTTGAGATTTATATGCAAATTGGTAGTTCAAATTTTCACATTTTTTTCTCATCTTTTTCGTTTTTCTCTCGACATTTTCTGTCTTTGGTAAGGTTTCGACTTCAACTAAAAGTTTCAATTGTGAAAAATTCTGCAATTAGCTTGCGTAGTTTGAAATCTTTAATGATTAACTTTATTTTAATGCTAAATTTTTCAAAAAAATATACTCAACAGTTTGAAAAGCGAATATTTAGTTAGATTGACCTTGAAATTGCTTTATATACTATATATATAATATACATATATAATTACTGCTTTAAAATTCTATCTTAAAAGAATTTTACGCATTTGTGCATAGTATAGAAAAATATCTTCAACGATTCAAAAGACTAGAATGACGAATTCCGTAAGTTGCCCACGCGTGGTGATCTACTATATATTTTGTTCCTATTTCAATAGTAATACTTTCTAAAGTACGTAAATCAACCTCAAGGTATTTGTAGTGTTTTGTAATTAAATCTAACCGTGCACTAGATTTATCTCGATATCTATATATTTATGTATATGTCTATCTATTTATCAATGTAATTTTGTATTTCTCTATGTTTGTTTTCAAGTCCCCTATATGTTCGTCTTCCTCCTAATCTTTGTATCCCTTGCTCTAGTTATGGCTATAATTGCAGGCAGACCGCAGAGAGATGCCTCATTAAAACTGAATGTGATATGCCTCATTAAGAGTGCATAAAATCAACTCGTATACTCACTCACACTCTCACACAAATACTCACACACACACATATGCATAATTGGTGATTCGATTTGCAATGCAATGAAAATTGAAATCGATTCGAGCCGTATTTATGGGCGCCGACCTCCTCTTCACGAGAAGGCTCATGGTTAGCCCGCAGTAGAGGGAGAAGGAGGAGTATCATAGGGGGAAACAGCATCATTATATGCAGTCAATATTTCCAATCTAATATCAGTTTCGTTACGTAAGCCTTCCCAGCCTCTCCGGTCTCCAGTCCCCATCCAGTGCACAGTCCAAGGTCCAATCACAAGCCCAAGCGAAGTCGAAAGCCCAATCACGGTCAGCATGAGCGCAGACGAGGGTACAAATGGGTGGTGGCTGGGGGTTTCAGGGGTACCAATGGTTGGCATGATAAGCGGGTGAAAGTGCCCGAGGAGAGCAGGGGTAGTAGTGGAAAGCAGCAGGTAATAGGGACACGTCGAGGTACCGGGTAATACAATGGGGTAGCAAGAAGATGTCAAATGTTCTAGGTGCTACCAGGGAGCTAGCAAGAGCGGGAGACGCAGGTGGTAAAGGCAATGTCAGCTATTCCTATAGCGAGTGGAGCAGGTGGGCTGGTGGGGCAGGTGGTTGCACACGCCACATGTAGTTGCTGTCTCGCTCGTACTCGCACTGTGCAGCAGAATCGGGTGGTTGGTGCTGCTGCTAATACGGCTGCTGCTGCTTTTCCTACCTGTCAAGTCAGTGGCCAAGCAGCAACCCTAAGCTGTCAGAGTTGCCACCCACACACATACAAATTTCACTTTTTTCTTTTCGGTATGCGAATTTTTTCCTATCTTTTGTTCATATTGCACTGTTGATTTTCCTGCCGCATTTTTCTATGGCTGTGTGCGTACGTCTGCGTATCTGTGTGTGTAGCATGCCCCTCCCAGTTAATTGTACTTGTGCTCGCTCACACTGCAAGGGTTCTGTGCTCTCTCGCTTGCTCTAGCTGCTGCTCTGCTCTCTCATACGTACTTTGGCTCTCACTCTCTAGCTCTCTCTCTCTCTCTCTTTCTCTCTCTCTCTCCCATATTCTGTCAGTGTTGCTCTATCTCTCTCCCTCTTTCCGTTCTGGCTTCGTCCTGTGAGTATTTTTTCTTTTCTCGTTGCTTTTATTCATTCATTTTCATTTCATGAATTGCATTTGCGCTCTCTCCCTCATACTTTCTCGCTCGCGCGCACGCTCTGGCATACTGTCTGCCTCTGTCCAGGCTTGCTGTCTCGTTTTCCCTCTTACGCCCTTGCGCTCTCTGTTTTTTCCCTCTTTCTCTCTCTCTCTATCTCTCTGCTTCTGTCTCTATCTCGGTTGTTCTCTCTCTTCCTCAGTCTCTCAGTAGCAACGGAAGCCATTATGAAATGGGGCTGAGCATTTATTAAAAAGCTGATTACTCGATTTGTGGCACCCCTTACTCACTCTCGCTCTCGCTCTCGCTCTCTCTCTCTCTCCCTCTCTCTCTCTCTCTCTCTTAGTCTCTCTTATATTCTCTCTTTAGCTCTCAATATTTCGCTCTCGCTTGCAGCACAGAGCACTTGGTGGTGGTTCATCCTGTAGACAATTTTTGGCTATTTGTATTATTGGCAGCAAGAGACTAATTCAATGCCCATTTACTTACAGAGTCCCTGTGAATCCCCTTCCTTCCCCTTTCTTCTTCCCTGCCGCAATGTTGAGCCACGCTTTATGGGGTGTCTACAACGATTCAGCTTTTCTATCTCCTACACACCGAAGTCAGGCTTTAATCTATGATTATTATATCATCAACTGTTTATCTAAATATTGAAATATATGACATTTACGTCTTATTTCTTATTAATTGTTAATTTTTTGACCCTGTGTTTCGATCTTAATTAATAATTAATATCAGATATTACTAACAATAATATTTTCAAAAAAAAAAACACTTTTAAATTTTAGTTATACGAATTAAATGGAGCTCAAAAGAAAATTATACACAAAGTTCAGGAAAAGAAAGATGCAGTACTGTATTTAAGTCTTTCCCGGTGCTAATAAGTGCACTTGAGGTTATGTTTGTGGGGTACATCGAATGGTGGGGGGGGGGGGGTTTCAGATCGTTATTGGATTACAATTGATAATAACAACACAAATTGGGGCGATATATAGAAAGAAAGAAATTTAATTCCTTTCAGTTTCATACACACTTATTAGATTGATATTGCGAGGGCTATGGAATATGAACACTTTGAAAAACTACGGATAACGACATCATATACACCAAAAGAAATTTACGAATGCTAACAAAATGTTATAATTATGATCATCTTGAAAAGTCGAACTCATTATTCATAAATTTATATTTCGTTTGTTTATCCCCAATCGTTTGGTAATTCATCAATAAATTATTATCATATTTGGATATGGTTTTAAAATGTACTATTGCAATTATCTAAGCAGAATTAAATATTTTACAAGTTATATATATATACATATATATATATATATGTAGTATATCTAAGTATAGCAACTCTACTACTGTGAGATTAATGCCATCAATTTCTATTTTTGTAAAGAGCTCTGTTGTTTAAATAATGATACGCACCCCTTAAATCGGTGCCATAATCTCCCTTTACACGCTTTCTTTATCCTGTAGCTGAGCTCCTTTGCATAGTATGCACAATTGATATTCCTTTTGCTGCTCCTCCTGCAACTCTTCCTCCTTCCTATGACGCTTTCATCTCGCTTTGCTTTATAATTGTTTCTAAACCCTGTGGATAAAAGCAAAAGGGTGTACTTAGATTGTGTATAGTTAAATGTGCATAAAGGACGGAAGAACAACATAAAATATATATATTTTTGATCAGACCAAGAAGCGATCATTGTGTCTATATCTATCTGTCTGTCTATCATATACACACCCAGATTTTATAAACAATAAGAGTTCCAGTAATTGTACTCGATGCATACTATTCATCATTGGATGAAATTGGGTGAATTGGATGAAATCTATTTTAATTTCAACACAGGGTCCTCTCTACCTTAACTTTTATCAGATCTTCATTATTTAGGCGATTGGATAATTAATGTGACAGTTATGGATTGTAGACGTTTGTAGTGTATGTTCTATTTTTAAAAGTGAGCACAGAGTTCTAACTGTTCGATGCCATCCCTACTGTTCAGTCCTTTTCGGGGGAGCTGTGTAGGAGAGAGCTATGGGGATGGGAGCTAGCGATGTGCACAAGTTGTTAAAACACCATAAACAATTATTTTACATTTTACTTTGAGTAACATCAACCTTTCTGCTTCGTCCCTTCCTACAGACGTCCCATACGCCAACTTGATAATCTTTCTCAAAGGAGCCACACGTGACTCCTTTGCTGCAGCTCTTGTTGCACATTTTACCAATTCATTTGTCATGTCCTGCAGGGAAATACACAAAAGAACACCCGAAAGCATCCTTTGCCTAACAAAAAGCAGTAGCCATTTTGTGATATAGTCTTTCAAATCTGGAAAAAGCCATAGGATACTCAAGAGAAAGAATAAGAGTACATTTACATATCGTTAAGCATAAAATTAGTAGACCCTCTCATTAGAAATTGATTGAAACTATACTATTGACAGTATACTACTATATATATACTACTATATATAAATGTAATTTCCTGTTCGATAAGTTTAATATTATATTTTTCGAAACATTTTTATAAGACTTATAGTAAAAATGGAAGTTCATGGGTTTCCACAATTTCCAATTTATTAAATTATGTTTCTATCTCAATACATGAGTTTCTGCACTGAAACTGGAAACATACTATCTATGAATTGGAAAAAAATTTAAAGCTTGCTCGACCTTTATCTACTTACATTCTATATAATCTTTTTAGAAACGAAGTTATAGTACATTGGCAAATTTAGAATGAACGTTATATATATCTCTTATTAGTTGTTTTAGGTAAACACTTATTTTACAATGATGGTTTCATGATAACAATCTATGCATTTATAGTAAAATTATAGAATGGTAGTTGGTAGATAAATCGATCATTTGCTTAATTCAGGATTCTCTGTTAAAGTCTAAGAATGAATTACTGACATATAATCGTCATTCTTGCGAAAATATGCATTGTAATTGGTTCTGAGAGTGAAAATGCACACAGGTAGACAAATATAAGTGTGTGTGTGTGTGTGTGTGTGTGTGTGTGTGTGTGTGTGGCTTAGAGGGCGTGTTAATGGCCTGGCTTTGATGCTTTTTGAGATCTCTTTTCATAATTTTATTCTTTTTGGTTTTGGCGTTGAAGCGTAAAACTTTTCATTCCGTCTCGCAAGCTGTTTGAATGTCTTTTTTTGTTGTTTCTTCAACAGCTTACGAGATAGAGAGCGGGGAAAGCAACAGAGCGGGCAGGGGAGCAGAAAGAGACCCAAGACCCAAGCCAAAGACTGAAACTAAAGAAAGTTGCACAATTACAAAGAGGCACAGTGCGGTTTCATATGAACCATCAGCCATGAACCAATCTCTCTTTTGATGTCCACAAATTATGTAGATGCAAATGTGAATGCGGAAGGCGGATACGAATCTCTTCAAGAGTTGGACGGTATCCATTGCATAAAATAATGGCGGTCTCTGCGCATTCAGCATATTAACCATCAGATACTCTACCGATTTAAAACCACCAAAAGTACGAATTGAGATCAATTACATAACATACAGATGATTAAAAATCATTTACCACTTATTAAGTATATATTTGTAAAAATTTGTGAATTTTAATCCTTATTTGATAGATCATATAGGATATAAGGAAGATCGTTATCAGAAAGAACGGTCGAATAAAATGAAAATTGGGAAGTGTCTAAATGTTTATAGCTATTAATATGTATGTTATAGCTTCATAATTTATCATCGGATCAAGTCACCCGCTTTGTTTTGTTAAAGATTCTCATTTGCATTTTGAATTTAGTGAATATGTAGTACTTTGTTAAAAAACGAGCGGTCATAGAAGCCCCAAAGAGGAGAAACAACAGCAATAAGAGCAATTCCAACAATAATGGCTGAGTTTTGAGCTTGAAAAGAACGCGCTTTTTTGTTTATTTTATTTCTCTCAGCACAAATCAAACAATAAACTGCACTTCAGCACGATATATATATAGTATATATGAATATGAATATACATATGTAAGTGTATATATGAGTGTGTGTTTGTGTATGTATGAGTACTAAGAGCAAGTCTGGCAAGTTGGCCATATTGGAAGCCATGCTGCGCCTGTAATTCGATCAAAAGGAACTGCAGCCGGCCGTGATTGGCGTCTTCTGCCACCCACACGCCACCCACTCCTTTGTTTTTGTATGGAGTGGCATGCAATGTGGCATGATGCATGCTGCTGGCATGAATGGCGCTTGGCACACCCCCCGGTGTCGGCGACTTTTAACCCTTAAACGCGACTAAGAGCATCCTTGAAATTATACAAAAAATTCACAAAAAGCAGGAAAAGTGTAGGAAAAAACTCTTGCGTAAATGATTTCTAATGAGAGCATAAAAAATTAAAATAATAAAAAGGGTTGCTTACGCTGTGCACTTACCACTTGAGTGGCAACGCCCCAGGTGGCAACTTCAGCACACGTTGCATGTGGCGTGTTGCATTTGTGTGCATACGCCTGTATAACACTTTTTAGCGCAATTCTCACAGAAAACAATTGTTGCTATTTTCCCCTTACTGTAGATCAAATTTTAGCGAAATATTCTAATATATAGTAATATAGTAAATTGTAGTGTCTTCTGTAAAGAGAGATCACTATTTAATAGTAATCTATTGAAACAATAAATTTTGTATCAATCTTCGATGAAGATTTCATCCTATTACAATTCCCTGCTGTAGATACAATTGTCTTACATGTAAGGTCTTCACTTGGCTTTGAAAGCCTCATTCAGATTTTCTGTGAAGAATTTGAATTGATTTCCACTTGGGTGAATCCCATTTGCTGGGTGCCAAAAACTGATTGCCATTTCCTGTACTTAAATTGACGACGCCATTTTGAACCTGCTACCATCCAGTCCAAGAGCACCCCCTCCGCCTCCCTAGCCACACATACGCACACAGACAATTTTGTCATTCACAATTCTTATTTTCTTTCCAAATTTTCCTTTTACTCTCTGCATTCGTTCTTAGTGTTTTTTGTTTATCTTTCTCTTGGGTGCGCGTCTGGGCAACCCAATCAAACAATCGACATCAATCATAATTTCCGCTATTTTCTTGTTACCATTGATTACATTTACACTTTCCCCCACGACCCTCCTCTATCACTGCCTCTCCCTCTCTCTCTCTCTCTCTCTCTCTCTCTCTCTCTCTCTCTCTCTCTGTTCCTCTGTCTCTGTCTACCTTCATCCCTCTTTTTATGGGCTCCGTTATCTCTGTTATTTTTATAACAATTTCTCTGGTTCTCCTTCTCCAGAATTTCCAGCTCGCATTGGAATCGCGTTGATGTCCTTAATCCTTGTCAACACACCAACACCAAGGCCAACACACACAAGCAGAGCTAACAATGGACCTGAGTTCCTTGGGTTCTTGTCGCCTGTCAGATTTAACGCTCATTTGTGGTGGGAAAATTGTCATAATCTTTTGACGTGCGATACCCCCGGGCATCACACCCTACTTTCTCCCCCTTCCACTCTACTTCTGTTCTTTGTACTTTTTTTCTTTTCCTTTTTCTAGCTCAGCGCCCACGCGGAAAACCCTGGCTCAGTTGCTCAGTTTTCTGCTTAGTTTTCGCCTGCTTTGATACTTAATAAGAATTTTCACCCTTCGGGGGAGTTGGGCGAGAATTTAAGAGGTTATTTTTCTATCTCAAAAGGCATATCAATTTACTAAGTCATTAAAATTAAAATTTTCTGTCTGACTTTTGAGAGAGTCGCACAGCAATTAGCACAATTAGCAAGAGTTGAGATTAAGGACACGCGAAAATCGGGTGAAAATTGATTCGATAATGATATCCGTTTTACACTACACACTTTCTTTCTCTCACTCATCATTTTCCTTTCAATAGGAACTTCCTTTCGTTCTTTATATTTTTCTATTTCTTACTCACTTTTCCAACTCAATTGCAATTGCAATTTTCCGAATTCCGGACCTCAATCTGACGTACAGTGAAGTGTCTACTGGGTGTGAAAAACGAATGTCAAATTGAGCGTGTGTGTACATGTGAGTCTATGAGGCTGTGTATGAAAATGAGACGTAAGCAGCACCGATAACTCAGTTTGGAGAAGATGATGAACATATTGTAATTCAGTTTTAGTAATTACGGCATTGGAATCAGTTTAACTTAAACTTGAACGATTTAATCACACATGAGAAAACAACTTCTACTTCTAAAGAAAAAATGAAAAACAAACAAAAACTGTTGAGCATCATTAAGCACTCAAACTAAACGAATGCATAAGATGAATCATTTTGAATGCTTTTTCGCTTCGCTAAACAAAATTTCACCTGAGATACAAAGGATAAAAAAAACGGTGAAAATTTATGCAAATTATTTGTATTTAATGGTTAATAGGCATAAAAATATAATGATTGTATTATGCCAGCTTAAGAGGGTGCTGAGTTGTGGTGATGAAAAGTCCGGGGTTGGGTGACGATAACGCCGATTGAAAAGCTCAAGTGCATAACGCAACTCGAGTGGAAAACGAATGCGAATACGAATACAAATTCGAATACGAAAGCGAATAAAAATTCGAATATGAGCGAATACAAATATTCTTATCAATCTGAGGAACGTCGCCTCGGTGCGGCGAGAGTGCAACTGAGGGTCGGTTGGGTACTTGTTATATATTAACAAAGATTCCAAACCAATTCGACAGCCAGATGCAAACTTCTCGTCGCCATTTTGGTTTACTTAGGAAATGGGATTGTCGTAGGTAAGAAGCGTCAAGGGGGGCGACGAGTGCGGCATAGAGCCAGCCTCAAGGGGTTGTAGCTCGCTTTCTAATTGCGCGATTCACATCAAACGAGCTGTCAAAATACGTGAAATGTCATTTGTAATTGAGACGCAACTAGGGTTAAGGTAAAAGAATAAGATATCCATCAGCAGGTACCTTAATATCCCAGCAGGAATATTTTACAAGCATTTAGTAGTATATGCACAAAAGGGTTTTAGGAAGAAAATGTCCCTCGCCCATGATCTGCAGTTGATATATTCCGTAGGACGTTTGATTATCAAGTGCAACAGGGTATTCGTAGCTGTATTTCTATAACATTTTTTAAGATGGCACATTTGATATCCATTTTATTCAGCCAGTATAGGACCTGGAGGGTTAGGGGCTAAGACACTTGACGTAATTAAAACTGAGCCAAAACCGAAATACTCTTCATGCACATAAATGACATTTGGGACAGGAAACGGAAATTGCATTTGATAAACTTTTCTTTTATACCCTGTACAACTTACGAATATATGCTATAGAGTATAATAAGTGCTTGCCACTGTCAGATATCATATATATAGTTCTATAGATATGGTAAGTACAAAAATTTAGTCGATTTTCTCTGTCCATCTGTATCTTTTTACATAATTATATACATTTGCAAAATTTAGATACTTCAAATCTGTTAAGTATACAGTATGATGATATAACATGGAAAGGCTATTGCACAACAAGGTTGCAAGGTATAACTTAGTCGGTTGAGTCCGTTGGTTTCAATTGGTTTTATTTCTAAAATTGAAATCAGGAATCGAGGCTTTGCGATGGGAACCTTGCAATTGGAATTGAAATGGAAGATGGAATTGAGGTAGAAGTCGGGATTGCGATTGGGGTTGGAGTCGGGGTTGGAGTTAGAGTTGGAGTTGGAGTTGGAGTTGGAGTTGGGTCACTGCAGTGGCTTTGGCACTTCCTTTTTGCTGTGTGTAATTGAAACCCTATCAGTCAAGTAGTATGACACGGGCAATCGCAGCGCAAGGACCGAAAGCAGAGAAGGATCCGGGGCGAGGGAGATCCCTTTGACTTGGACCATTGTCAGAATACATTATACATTATTCGTTATGCGTTATCCTTGCGGCTTGTCTCTTGTCGCTTTACTCTTTACGCAATTTAATCAACTTGACGCGCTTCCTCGCGTTCTTTTCTTTCATCTGTTTATTTCTTTTGCTTCCACTCATTCTATTCAATTCGTACTGGTATCAATTACCAAATGTTTTGACAGCAATTGTCTAAATAGATTCCCCTTTACCCATTCATGCCCCGTTCTGTGCACTGTACAACCTTGAATCAGCGAAAACATGGCAGATCTCCCTATCTCGATTCCTAGAACTTTGCAAAACAGTAAAAAATAAAAAAAAATGTATACTATATTTTTCTATATAATATCATTTAATTTCCATTTATTCATACTAGCAATATTTGTATTGTTAGTTCCAAGTAAGCTCTTCTGTTGAATTGATTTCATGTACATTTACTTTTACTTACTAGCTCGATAATTTTCGATAACAGTAATCGCATCCAACAACAACTAACCTAGAAACCTAAATCAAGAGAAAGGCCCCACTGCGCTCATTGGTCAACGGTTGATTACAGTCTACTCTATATATTTTCTTTGCGCTCTCTTTTCCTCTTCCTGCTTATTGCCCCCGTTTGTCACACTCCCATCTCTACGTGGCTCCCCCGTATGAGCAACAGCTGTCACATATTATCCATTATAATAGATGGTCGATGGTCGATGGTATGGTATATTTAGAGTGTGTCGAAATACCAAATAATGAAGCAAAAATTATGCTGCAAGATTGAATCAGTTTTCCAATCAATCACAATCAGCCACAAGGAAATGATTGGGCAGTTGAAATAGAGCGAGAAAGACAGAGAGAAAGAGAAAGACAGAGAGAAAGAGAGAGAGAGATACAATGAGGGAGGGGAGTACTGATGAAGCAATCAATAAAAGGAAATTGTCATTATTATAATGATGATGATTATTATTATCATTTTTATTAGTCAAGTATAAAGAAAAACAGAATTTTCCGACTCGTTATAGTTGACACTTTCATTAAGTTCGCTTAGACTCCCCTTCCCCCACCCACTCCGTCAATCCCTCCTTCTTACTCGAACGCTTAAAAGGCGTTAATGAGCACAAGCGACAGTGAAAGGGAAAGGGGAGGGGGAGGGGAGGCAGGAGGCGGGCTAAACTGTGGAAATTTGATGAGACATGAACAAATTAGTGACAAATTAAAAGTTAAAGCAAAAAATGACGCGACTGGCCCAAGGGCCAAACTGAAGCCAAGGGGAGGATGAGCCATCCAGCTAGCCCATGAACAGGGCCAGGGCAGGCAGTGGGAGTGGCATGCTCTGAGTGTGACTGTTTTGTTTGTGTCAACGAAAATTGTGTCAAATGTCAAAATAAACAAGCAACTAGCAACAATAAGCAGCAACAGCAACACCCCAAACGAACAACGGAAAATGTCACCTGCTGCGACTGCTGCTGCTGTTGCTGCTGTTGTTGCTGCTGCTGCTGCTGTTGCTGTTGCCGGCAACATCCAATTAAATGCCATAAAATCTGCCTATGTGTGGTGTGTGTGCGTGAGTGGCGGCATGTTGCCAGTGCTACTAGCATCATGCCACCAATTAAACTAATGATAAGTCAAAACATCATTGAGCATGAATGCAAAGATGCCAAGGGGGCAGCTGTCTGGTGTGGGGGCAGAGAGCCGGGGGAGGGGCTGGGGGAGATTTGGGAACCCGCAGTGGATGTCATTGATTTGTCATTGTTACACTGTGAGAAACAACCATGTGTTGCCAAACTAAAGAAAAACAGATCATATAACATCGACTCTGACAACTTGTAGATACAAAAAATTAGAATATTTTATTTGGTGCAATTGTAAGAGAAGTAAGAATCGAAATCTAAATTCACGACCATAGAAAATACACTTCAACTAAGTTGTATAGTTATAAGCAGAAGTTGTAGAGTCAAACCCTATTGAAATATATACTCTATATACTCCATATCAAGTCTACTAACTGATTTGATCTAGATGTTCGTACGAATGTGAGAAAGCATAGAAGTAAAGCGTTAAGATCCGTAAGCTATCATATCATATCATATCATTATGGGCTCTACAAAACTTATCGGGACTTAGTCAATTTTACAAATATAAAGATCAACTTAATATATAACTTAAATAATAAATAATACCTAAAAACTAATTGAATTGATATAAATAAAATAACATTTACTTCTACATGTGGATTTTCGTAGTGTAGACAAGTCAAAAATTTCTATTCCGTATTCGCACAGTGTCTGTCTGTCCGTCTGTCTGTTTCCGTTTCCGCTTCTCCTGCCGTTGTCGCATTTGCCCGCACAGGAGGCTCATCATTATGGGAAAAAGCCAAAAACTCCCGACCCGTGGCACAGAACGCAAAAATTGTCATCATCAGCTTTTGGGCAACTGTGTGTTGCATGAAGCATCATGTGGCACGCTCCACACGCGTCGTGATTGCAGGCGAACGAGAAAGGGAGCAGAGAGCAGAGAGCAGAGAGCAGGGAATGCAATGGAAGGAAAGGAAAGTCGAAGAAGGGAAGGGAGGGAAGGGAAAGCAGTGAACAGCTGAGAGACGTGAGAAATTGCTTGTTATCAAAAGTTGATTTCTCGCCCGAAAAGTATGCTACGCGCATGTGTGTGCATATGTGTGTGTGTGCGCGCGTGTGTAGATGTAAAACTGTTGCACACACACACACACACACACACACAGAGTCAGAGTGATACAGTTGCCTGTTAAGTGGCATCATTTCGAAATAAAGTTGATTCAATCAGTTTCTGTGACATTTCATTTACAGACGCAAATGTCTCTACCTCCCGTGCTCTCTCTCTCTCTCCCTGTCTCTCTCTCTCCCTCTCTCTCTCTCCTCTCTCTCTCTCTCTCTGTCTTTCTCTTTCTCACACTTTCTCTCTATCATGTTTCGACAGTTGCCTGTCACGCATATACATCCAATCATGCCCCCTTTTACGCCACTTTTGTCACATGCAACATGCCACATGCCACATGCCACACGACATTCGTCAGCAATGCTCAATCTTCAATATTTAGTTGGACTGATATTTCAGTTATCTATGTGCATGACTATATGGTAGTATATTATTATGTTATTATTTTTATATTGTTATGTTGATATTATTAAATTTCCTTGTGAAAATTAGTAAGACTTAGCTAAAATTATTTGTAATGGGGAAAAAGCAGATATGCAACTTCTCTAGGCGTATACCATCTCACCTACGATGACAGCAGAGATCCATATAATATACAGTTCTTAGTGGAATATCAAACTATTAAAGCTAGAGCAATGCAAATTTTTTCATAGAAAACCTGATTAATGCTTTTAAATATTAAAATAGGTTTAAATGCATTCCGATTAAATACAGGGTTCTAAAAATTATAGGGCGCTAATCAAATGCGACGCACTGTATTTCCTTTAATAGGATCACAAGATCTATTTAATCTGCAACCTTAAAGCTATATTCCATTCCCTAAAGTTGAGATAATATATTTTTAAGGGTAAGAATTTATGCTACTTACAGATCCTAGTTTTCTATTTTATATACCCTTATAAACCATTTGTAAATGCCAAAATATTCATGCATTGTATAAACCTAAGAAATTATTCCATACATTCAAGACCATATATATAGTTTAGTTTAAGCAAATGTTGAATTCGTTATTTGAAGACTCTTTTAATAGTATGTCAAACAATTGACCCAACATTTCAATGATAAAAAACTCATATGACTTTATGTAAAGTAAAAAAGGTTTAACATATAATATATTCACATTAATATTATTAAATATATAGTATCTATATTTAATAATAAAAATAAGTTTTATAATATAAGTTTGTTAATTTCCGAGTCGAAGACTTTCTTTGCTAATAACGTTTGCAAGACTGAAAAGCTTGGAAAGCTTACCACTGCCAAAAGCTTTTGCTTCCCTTGCAAATTTTGCATCCTGTGCTCAGTGGCGCCCCCTGGCGACATAACATGACCGCTTGGCATAAAAGGTCGCTGGCAGTGCTATAAAAATGCCATAAACCGAAATCAAAACCAAAACCGAAACAGAACCCGAACCGAAAGTCAATCCCGTATGAGGAATGGGGTGAGTTTGAATACTTTTTTTCTATTCATTTCGTTGCCGTTTGCAAGCGAAAGTTGTGAGAAACGAGTTTGTGAATTTTTGTTTGCTTTCATTACTAATATTATTTTTTCTATCACATAACGTTGAGCTGATGTCGCTAATCCTTAGTGAAATGTTGGAAAAAAATCGGAATTCTGAATAAACGAAGAAGGAATATTCGCATTTTTTATATAAAGCCATTCACATCTGTCAATGTGTGTGTGTGTGTGTGTGTGAATGTGTGTATTTTAATTGAAAAATTCTGAAATGGTATAATTGAAAAAGCGACATCTGGCGGCCAATGCAAGCGAAGCAATTAAGAGACGTTCCCATTCTCCATCATAATCCGCACTATGCTCAAAAGAAATTATAAAATGTTTCTTTACAAGACCCCAACTCTTCCTATGGTTTTTCCATATCCATACCCAATCTCCCTTTGGATCTCACCTACTACTACACCTACCCTCACCTTGTTTTGGTCAACGTAAAGTGCTACGTAAACGAAAATGGCAGAGACAGCTTTACGCTCCTCTCTCAACTTTCTCCAGAAGCAGTGCAACCCCCTAGCCCAAAGAAGGACTCCAAACACTTGACAGACCCTTCCAACGCTTTCGACGGTTGCGGTGCTTCTGCTGCTCATTTAGGCGCAATGGTTGAAACACTGAAGCACAAAGCGGCACGGCAAAAACCTCATCTACCTCTTGTACCTCTTCTCCCTTCTCCCGACAACCCCCAGCTTACCGCTGAAGCTTTTCATGTTGCATTTCATTTGGTTTTCGAGATTAATTTCGAGATTTTGAATGAAGCGCGCGCGTTTTGAATTCCATTTAAATGTTGACGCAGGATTTCAATTGAATTAAGCGAAAAAATATAAAAGGAAAAACGAAAAAATTGTTAGCGCTTAATGAGCTCAGCTCAGGGGGTAGCTAGACGGTAGGGTCGCTCGAGAGTGGGCTGGGTGGTCATTCAAACAGAACATGCATATGAAACCATATGGAAATATGGCAAAGATACATTTCCCACCTAAGTTACCATTTTAAATGGCCAAGGGTATATTGGAAGAACATAAAATAAAGCGCACCATGACGGTAGCAGGAGGTACCAGCACAGGTTGTCGCGGGTTATTCAATTCTGATTAGTAGCAGCACAGATGAAAGCTATAGAACAGGTACTACAATCCACCTCGCACCCGGTCCATTTATATTGACAAAACACAGAGACAAGGAAAGAGAGAGAGATGGAGGGAGAAAGCGAAAGATGAAGGTATATGTACATGCTTATATTATATGTAATGGGATTGATGTATCCCATGCAGTTCTAATTGGAATTTCAGCTTAATTCTATTCATATATTGCTACTCACGGGTTTTAACAAATACATTATAAATTTGGCTTATTGAATTCATGCGGTAAAAGCTTCAAACACCAGATTTACAATAGGAAGATTCCTTCGTCTATATCTCTATATGGGTACAATCTGGATGCTATATATTCAAGCGACACAACTGTACCAAGTTTTATCGAGTTTTATCAAGTTTCATCAAGTTTCATAATGTTTCATCATATATAGTAATATATAGTACGTAGAATGCTAAAAGGACAATTTAGTTGGGTTAGTTTATAAATTAACCGAAGTATTCATATGATATATATCTTCAAATTGTATTTTAAAGTTGATCAAAATATTCGACCTCAACGTGAGGTCGATCTACAACTAATTGAAGCATTTGGAATGGTGAAAAGTATTTCAAATGGGTTCAATGCAATGATCCGCTTAGTAGAGTCAGACATGGAATTTAAGATATATATGGCATATATGGTATATAATCTATATGCATATAGGGCAACCCCATGGTTAGTGGTGCACAATGCCAACCCTTATGAAATCACAGAAATCATTCAAAACATAAAGGAGCTGGAGTAGCGTAGCCAAAGAGTGAGGACAGGAGAGAGAAGGGTGAAGAAACGCGAGTAGAGAGAGAGGAGAAAGGAGAGAGGGGAGGGAGAACAACGAGATGAGTAGAGTAATGCAAAGGAGCAGAAACAGAAGTTGACCAATTATATGAACCACTTAAGTTGTAGCACAGCGACGCTAAGTCAAGCAAACGGAATATAGAGGCAGAGTGAAGCAGAGCAAGAGAGAGAGAGGGTGACTAAGAGAGAGCGAGAGAGAGAGAGAGAAAGAGAGAAAAAGAGAGGACATATAACGGCTGGGAAGAAAAAAAAACATTCGAAAAGCGGGCAAAACGAGCAATACGAAAACACGTCAATGCAATAATTATTAATAATTATCCACTCGTCCTTCTTTTTCTCCTTTTTGCTTTTTTTTTCGCTTTTCCTTCGGCACCGTAGCTGCTTCTCTCCTTTGCCATTACTACAGAACATACATACTTACCTACCACCCCCCCCCCCCACACTCACACACATACACACACACACACATACACACACATGAAAACGCACATACTACCTACACTTGCCACATTCTACTGCTGTCACACACCGTCGAGGCCACTTGGCACTAGCCCCTTGGCCCCCCATCTCTTTCGATCTTTCTGTCTCTGTCTCTCTCCCTCTCGCTCTATCTCTTTCTCTTTCACTCTGTTCAACCAGCTCTGCATCTCTGTCTTGTTTTCCCTCTTGTCGCTCGTCGTTTGCCGTTTGGCTGGTGCTGATTTCTTGTTGAGTGGCATTGCAACAAAAGCCTGTGTGGCATCTACCAACACATTGTTGCTTTTGTTGTTGTAGCTTTCCTTTTGTTGCAGTTGTTGTTGTTGTTGCTGTTGTGGCCTGGCTTGCTAATGGACGGGCAAAACTAAATTATGGCCAAAATGGTGTTGGCTTTCTGGCTGACTGCCACTTATGTGCCACTTACACACACACACACATACACACACACTCACACATACTCACACACACTCGCACACACTCACACTCATTCACACTCATTCACACATACTCACACACACTCGTACACACCCTGTGGCGCACTGATGTGGCGTCGCCCATTTTTGGGGGCAGCGCGTGCATGAAACATGTAATTATGAAATTAACGATGGCCAAGTGGCTCAAAAGGCAGCAACAACAGCAGCAACAGCAACAGTAGACGTCACCAGTGCAGCAACAGCAACAACAACGACAACAACAACAACAATTGCAACTGAGAAAGGTCTTTCTGACTCTCCTTCTCGCTCTGTCTGTGCTTCTCTTTCTCTCACTTCATGCCACTTTTACTGGTAAAGAAACTGTTCCTTCATATTTAATAACTCTGTGTCTGACCATAACTCCCTCACTAATTCATCTACTATATTGTGCTCTTTAATTTTTAAAGCTTTCAAGTTAAACAAATCTTTAATTTAATAATATTTTAGAACAGGATTTGCAGGGTTGAATTCCTACAAATTGCATAAAAACACCAAACAAACAAAAATATGTTCTAACTTGAATGATGATAAAGTATGATATATACTATATATTATATAGTATGATATATGGTATATGGTATATGGTATATGGTATATGGTATATGGTATATCGTATATGGTATATGGTATATGGTATACAGTATATGGTATATGGTATATGGTATATGGTATATGGTATATGGTATATGGTATATGGTATATGGTATATGGTATATG
>JBANCZ010000265.1:0-44289 GCA_037040025.1 Sphaerogastrella javana | reverse complement strand
GTGTGTGTGTGTGTGTGTGTGTGTGTGTGTATGTATGTGTGTGTGTTAGTGGCAATCTCAACTTGTTAGCCACAATTGCCAGTGGAGTGCAGTTGCAGTTGCAGTTCACTTGAATTGCATTTCTGTGGCTCATAAATAATGCCAATGCCTTGTGACAAAATGTGCGCCTGGGAAAACCCAAATAAAATCAACTGCAACATTAACTTGCAACTTGCAACTGGCAATTGGCAACTTGCAACTTGCAACAACTGGCAAACCAACGTGGCAAACTCTGGCTAACATTCGTGCTAAGTGTGGCCTATGTGGCCATGCCTAACCCACACAATGAGCGCATAAATCATCTCTAGCTGCAGCAATTCTCTCTCTCTCACTCTCTTTGGCTGCCTCGCTCTTGCTCTCTCGTTCTGCATTTTCCATGCCATTTGTGCAGCGCGCTTTTCCAGCGCTTTTCATGGCGTTTAGGCATTTAGCTTAGCTCAGCTTAGCTCGCTTTAGCTTGGTTTAGCTTGGAGTTTAGCACAGCTCAGCTCTCAGCATAAATGTCAAATGCTTGCCAATTTGATTTGGCGTTAGCTCAGGCATAAATTATGCCACACAAACAGCCGACTGCACCTGCCTTCCCCCACCACATGCTCGAACACATGTTCCTTCATTATGGCCACCTTTATTCTACTCTAGCCTATTGCTTTGCCTAAGCCTCCCCACCAATCTCCTCTGAAATATAAAAACTTCTCTCCTCTCCTTGCCTTGCTCTCTAGACTCTACCCTTGCCTCCCCTTCCTTCCCTCCGTCACTGCCCATACCTCAGAGTTACTCCTACATTTGCTTTTGCCTCAGCCTGCAAATGCAATGCCTCTCTCTCCCACTGCCTCTATCTATGCTACTGTCTCTCTCTCTCTCTCTCTCTCTCTTCAGCTCCTTCTACGTATCTACTTTAAATCAAGCTCTGTCTCTGTCTTTCTAACTGCCTTTGTCGCTGCCAAAGCCTCTGTTTCCATTCCCTCTAATCCGCTCCATGACTCCCTGTATTCCTCTTCCTCTTAATGTACCTCTAACTATATCTACGCTTACCCCCTCTCACTACCCTCCCTCTATCACCGACTCTATGAAACTCTAGCTCTATGCCAAAGATAAAAAAAAGTTGTCTTTAATTTGCGTTTAAGCCAACAATTTAGCAACTTAAGTGTTATTATCGCATTTGAAACAAATGCCATAAAAGATTTGTGGCTTGACGTTGATGTTGACGTCGACTGAGACGTCGACTGCGACGTCGACTGCAGCTGCGACTGCGCGATTGCAACTAAGTGCAAGTTGCTGTTGCAGTTTCAAGTCTAAATGCATTTGTTGTTGTTTTTTTTTTTGTAGTTGTCATTTATTGCTGTTGTTTTTGTCATTTGTTGTTGATGTTGTTGTTGTTGTTGTTGTCTTTTGTTGTTGTTGTTGTTGTTGTTGTAATGCACGTGCTGTAGCATTTAGTTAATGCATGATTTCAAATGTTATGCAGCTTGTAAATGACTGCACAATTTGTTTAGGTCAAGCTAAACGAAAAATTATGAGCAAATTTTTCTGCGATTTTATGCGGGCTGCACAGCGTTTAAGTGGGTGTATTAAACACAGCTAAGTATATGTGTCTACAAGCAAGTATTAGTGTGTGTTTATGTGTCAAAGTGCATCAAAATATTGGTCAAGGAACAACGGAGAGAGACAGTGAGAGCGAGGGAAATACTTAGATAAAACACTTGCATCAAGCCATCTATTGTCAATAAAATGAACTAAATTTCATGTAATTTAACAGTGCTGCAAAATGCCAGAGTGAACTTGTGTGTGTGAGTAAGAGAGAGGGAGACGGAGACAGAGCAAGTGATCCAGCGAGCACACTGATTTAAATATTGGGTAAACAATAATAAATTAATGCAAATAAATGGAAAGAACCATAATTAATCGAATATCGAAAAAATTCAAAGTAAATTTAAATGTTAATAAAATTATAATAAAATAAAATTATAATAAAATTTACTAAAAAAATAGTAAAAGAATATTTAATGCTATCCAAACTTTTGGGAAAATGTAGACCACAATTTATAATAAAATACAGCAAAAGAATATTTTTAGCTATCCAAACATATATGAATATAGAACAGAATTCAAAAATTTGTTGGAATGTCTAGCAATTAGTCAACTCCAGTGTACATGTACTGGAGCTCCATTCATGGGAGTTTGTTTAGTTATCTAAGTACAAATGACGCTGAATAATGATGATAATGATAATGATGATATAATTTTTTTTTTGTATCTGGTGTTTGTGTTTGGTGTTACGTTCAAGTATTTTCCCATTTCCCATGACATTCCAATGCAATCTCGGTAGTGTTTAACGTGTTCAACCGCATATTAAAATGCCAATTGACAAAATTCTAAATTGCCCAGCAAAATTCTAAGAAACTTCTTGGAAATTGGGGTTTGAATGGAGAGATAACAATGTTATTATTATTATTATTATTATTATTGGTCTGTGTTGTTTACCTTAGTTCGAATGAGTTGACAAAACAACATGCGAAAGTGTGTCTTTCGCTCTGTTCGAGTGTGTGTGTGTCTGTGAGAGAGGTTGTCAAGTTCAAAAGAGCTATAAGGTACTCACCTGTATGCCACTGAGCTCACCTGTTCATGAGGTGTACATTTCAGCGCTCTGTGGAATGCGCTAAATATGCTGGCAAATTATGTTACAAATGCTGTTTGCAGCTGCAAAAACATTGAAAAAAATACAGAAAGTAATTACAAATATGAATAAAAATAATAATCATAATACATAAAATAATAGTAAGATGAGCTGCAACAATTTTGAATAATTCGATTTGTATGCAAACAAAATAAACGAATTCGCTCTATTAATATGAAGATCAGCACACTGTGCCGCTTGTAATTTTGACAGTGTTGCCAGATGTCAGCATATCCTAAGCTCAACTAGAGAAATAGAGAGAAACAAACATGGAGGAACAGAGCTGCCAGATATATAGAATGTTGCATAGGATCAAAAAAAAAGAGAGTGGAGAGAGAGAGGGGGAGAATGGAAACAAAAGAGGGACAGTGCAAAAGCATAATAAATGCTTGGGCTTATTTTAATAGCTGCTTGTAATGTTTAATAGACGCATTAGCGCACATCTTTAGTTCAACTTGACCCCAAACCAATTGCTTGGCGCTGCTTAACGGTGCAAGTCAAATCAAAGCAGCCCCTACAACAACAACAACAGCAACAACAACAACAACAACCAAAGCAGTTTCCCCGTCCCCCTCACACACTCAACGAACACAAGAAACAAGCAGAAAAACCAATCGGCAGCAACACAACTACAACAACAATGACAACAACAACAACAACAACAACAACTACAACGGCAGCCATAACAACAACTACGAATACTCCAGCCGCTCTTCGTTCGTACTTCGTTTGCACTTCGTGCGACGCTCGTGTGCTCTGCTTGCCATTCGTGTTACACAGCAGCTGCTGCTCTCGCTGTTCGCGCAGTCGTTCGCGCTGTCGTCTTCGTGCTTCGTCTCATCGCTGTTCGTGCGCTGCGCGTTCAGTCGTCGTTCAGTTGTCGTTCAACAGCGCCGGCGAACGGTCGTGTAGAGCAGTTGCGTTGTGAACACAGAGCATAGAGCACGTAAAAAGCATTTGCACTGAGCCCCTAAAGCTGTCTGAGCCGAGCTGCTGCAGGCTGTGTGGCTAAGAAAACTGACTGCGCAGCCAGGAAAATATAAATAAAAATATTTTCAAATAGTTCAATACTTAGACAACAATATACAAGTAATAATAATACAGTTTAATAAATTAAAACAAGTACTCAAAAGTATTGTAAATCACAATTATTGAGCGGCCGCTGAGCCTCTGAACGCGCTCTGAGCTTATCGCGTGTGTTAGGCATAAAAAAACAAAAAAAATATTGCTGTCTCTCTGTCTCTGTGTGCTGTGGTACGTGTGTATTTGTGTGCTTTTAATTAATATTTAAAACAAAAAGCAAATCATAAAAAAAATTCAAATAAATATATGTATATATAAACAAATCTGTAGCTGTAAAACTGTCGCGTATTTTACATGTTTTTGTGTTGTTTTCGCTGTTTTTTTTGTTATGATGCGAAAGCAACAAGAAGCAAACAAATTATAAATTGGCGCGCAATACGACAATTGCAATTGTGCTGCACCTATTGCTATATAGTGTATGTGTATGTGTGTGTGTGTTTTACATAAATTGCAATTCAATTAGTATGAATGCAAAAGTAAATAAACAAAGCAACTAAAACAAAAACGAAAAAAACAATCAAAACAAATGCGCATAAAGCGCCGCACAACGTGGCGTATGCGTAATCTTTGAGCACATCCTGAGGGAAATCTGTGAATCTGTAAATCTCCTACGCTATGTCGCTTGAATAAATAATTACAAGCGATTAATTAAATTGCCAAAAAAAAAGAAAAATAAACGACAGAAACAAATTCTTTATGAACTGAATAATTGTAAGGAAAATAGCGCGTGCTGCCTTCGTTTTGTGTATTGTTCTTGGCCGGCATTGAATAACAAAAAAAAAAAAACAAACAAATTTCAAGCGGACAATTAAAAGTGTGCGACACACAGACAGACACAGAGTGGATAAGTCCCAAAAGCAAAGCGGAAAGCAAATCGAAGAGCAAAGCTAAGACAAAGGCAAAGGCAAATTGAAAATGCGATTCATATCGACAAGAGCAACAAGAACAATAACAAATAGACAACAATAACAACAACATCAGCTATAGATTCATTCAGCTCATCCCGAGGACTGTGTGATTGCCTCTGCCTCTGCTACATGCTCCATGCGCCGTGCTCCGGCAGCAACATGTCAAGCATAATTAATTTTCGATTCAGCCAGCATTACCGCCAATTTCTGTCCATCTTCTGTGACTACAGCAGCAGCAGCAACAGCAACAGCAGCAGCAACACCGTCGCCGCCTCGTCTACGTTCCTGCATTTGTGCTGAAAACATTCTGTCGACTGGCTGCCACGCCTCCCCGCCACACATACACACACACGCCCCCGCCACCATTCAGTCGCACTGGGACTAGTGAATCTACGGGTAAACTTTGCCTCTCTACTTTTCTTCTGTAATTAATCTTTTATTGTTGCTATTGTTGTTATTGTTTTATTGTTGTTGTTGTTGTTGTTGATGTTACTGTTGTCTGGGCTATAAGTACGTGTACGAGCGCGATTTTGTTTTATTATAATAAGAACATATATGCATATATAAACGATTTTTGCTATCTGCCTACCGCGTACACCCAATCTTCGTCTGTATCTCTTTCTTTGCCTCTCTCTCTCTCTCTATCTCTCTCTCTTTGCTCTCTCACGGTCTTCAGTTGTTTCAACATTTTGCGAAAATTGTTTAATTGTTTAAATAGTATTATCACATTTTATGGACAGACAATCGCCCGACCGACCGACCGACCGACCGACCGACCGACCGAACGAACGAGAGAGCGAGTGAGCGACCGAATCTTGCCCCCTTTAAAAGTCGCCCCTACACCCAACCCTCCAAAACTCACCCCACCTTTTCGACTACGCTCCATTTGATGAATTTATGAATGTACGTCGTGTAGTCAATTGTTAAATGAATGAGCTTGAATCGCAGATTAAATTATTCAAACATATGTTTGTCTTTTTGCAATAGCAACAATTCAAATCTATCAAAAATCTGCAACACTCAGAATAGAGCCCTTCACAATTTATGGCTATCGAATAGTTGTAGATGTAATTAATAGGGATAGAACTAGATTAAAGAGTGTGGATAATACAGAATATTAAAAAATCGAAACTATAGTATAGTATAGATAATCTATTGACAAAGGTAAATTACTAAGGATGTTGAATAGTTCATTAAAATAACTTTCGAATAGAGTACTCAGATTTGTGACTTATATATATAATATATACATCACAAAAATATGAAGATCAAATATGTACAAAAATTGTATAGCTTATAGCTATAAATATATACTGTTGGATCGTATATTACCTACAGCTAATAGAGCTTACATTTCTTCAGCATTTACAGAAGCAAGCCTGAAAATTGCTTTAATCATTGTGATTAAGTAAATGATTAGGCGTTTTGCTATTTGAAAATATCTTGAAATTGATAGTAATATATATATATAGTACCTTACTACGTCAGTCTGTAATCATATATGGGCCACATACGGGCAATACCCCGTCCATATGTACAGAGTTCACACTGGGAGCGTGCAAAATTCATGTGAACTGATTGTGAAATTGTTTATAGATACCCTGTGCTTTTGATAATTACTTTATCTTGATGGCACGAGTAGCCTATTAAGGGCCTACTATTTAAGCCGCTATATACCATAAAAATATTCATTGTATGACATTTGACTATTTGACTATGTGACTATTCGATTATTTGATTTTAACGAATAATTTCGCAATTATGGCTAAAAGAATTTCAATTTCGAATGAGTTTTAGATTTCACAATTACAACATGAGTATGGGTATGAGTGTGTGTGTGTGCTAGGAGTAGGTACTTGATTCAAATTGCAATGGCTCAATCAGCAGTGAATACACTCATCGCATGGACAGCTAACTGAACCGCGATGAATCATTTTGTTTATCTCATTAGTAATGATGTGTCAAATTTAGCATACACTCTATATATATGCATAAAAATATATACATAAATATTATATATATATCTATATCTACATACGATATATCTATATCTTTAGCTGTATTTGTAGCTATCATAAGCGCCTATAAATGACTAAATATCACGTCTTAAATACAATTTACGGTGCAGCTTAAGACTTTACAATTTCCTGTGCCACAAAAAAAAAAAAAATTATTACATTTTTTATACACTCACACACATATAAAAAAATGTGCATATATATATTTATATAGTAGCATTTTTTTGTTATTTTGAATTACTTGCAGCAGCAACAAACAAATGTCATAAAAAAAAATGCAGCACAAGAACTGCAAGAATTGTAGGTAATAACCAACTAATAATACTCGCAGCTGAGCAGGGACTACGACTTCCAGTTGGCGCTGCTACTGCGAGTGTGGGATGGGGACAGTGGGATTGGGTGAGTGGGAGCGGGAGTGGGGACTGTGGACTGGGTACTGAGTGTATATGAATATGAATGCCTGGCATTTGTTGGCCAGAACAGACGAACAGGCAGACAGACTGAGAGACAGACAGACGGAGAGGCAGACAGACAGACAGACGGAGAGGCAGACAGATAGACTGAGAGAGGTAGACAGACTGTAAGACAGATAAACTGAGGAACAGACAGAGAGACGGACTAAGAGACAGTCGTACAGAGATACAAACTGAGCGATGGACATGCATATAGACAGACAGACAGACAGACAGACAGTTATAGAGGACAGACGGAAGGACAGTAGTAGGCAACAGGCAGTAGGCAGCACTGGATGACAGTCCGCCGTGTGGCTTAGACGACAACGACAATTGGACGGATTGGCATGGCACAAACATAGGCGTAGTAGCCTACGAAGGGGATGGCAGGCAGAATGGCAGGGGGAGAGGGGGGTCTGCTATCTCTGTGGGCCTAGGTGTTGGCTTGTTGCTGCTGCTGTTGTTGCTCTGTTCGTTTTATGTTAAAAATGCAACCATACCTGTTTTGCCAACAGTCAGACACACACACACACACACACATACAGGCACACTTACGCACATACACACACACAAACACACACACACGCACATACCAACTGGCAACAACACAACAACTCAACTCGTTTGCTCAGTTGCAGGCTGAACAGTGCAACTGCAACTGCAACAACTGCAACAACTGCAACAACTGCAACAACTGCAACAACACCAACAACTACAGCAACAACTGCAGCAACAACTGCCGCAACAACTGCAACTGCAACTGCATTTTTAGTAAAGTTCCTTTATTTTATAGCGGGTCTCACAAAATGCGCATCAAATATGACACGCGTTCATATAATTTATAAGTGCAGATCATTTTAAATAAAAAAAAACATATATATATATAGATATATATATTAGATGGATTGTTGATATATATAAGGCAATCAGAGAAAAGTTTAATGTAAACTTGAAGTAATTTTGTTATAGACTGCATGGGAACGATCTAACGGCACACTAAAAGCGCCATCTATTGAGCTGCAATCACAAATACTAGCCGGGCTTTAACGCATCGTTTTACAACACTGCCAAAATGCAGACGAAATTGCAATTAATCGATATATGCAAGAATTTCATTTTACAGACATCAATTGAAATGCGAATTAATAAGTTAATGTTATGAATTTATAAATTTATATTATTTATAATATTATTTATATGTTAATATTATTAATATTCAACTGTCAGTTAAACATAATACCTTTCCTTTGCTTTAAAATTGTCATCAAAGTGACAAATCGATGATGTTTACTACACATTTATCGATATAGAAATCAGTGTAGAAATTAGCTAAAGCAAATGCTTAAAACAAGATGTTGCTTCCAGATTAGTTGATATATTAGAAATCAAATTATATGGCAGCAACAGCAACAGCAACAGCAACAATAGCAACAACAGCAACAGCAGCAGCAAAACTAGCAACAGCGGCAACAGCAACATGATAAAAATGTTTTTGCAGGGTATTTCAGACTGCGGTTTGCATGTGTTGCTGCTGCTGCTGCTGCTGCTTGTGTTGCTTCTGTTTGTTGTTGTTGCTGTTGTGTTGTTGTTTTTTTTGGTGCACGCACCTGTCCAAGCATAGACATGAAACAGAGACAGGCGGTCTGCAGGTGTTTTGTTTGGTTTGCCATTACAATCTCACGATTTTGCGACTGGCCATGCGACTCCAACAGAAAGTCTTGTCTTTGCGTTTCTCTGCCTGTCTCTCTGTGTCTCCCTCTCTCTCTTTGTCTCTGTGTCTCTCTCTCGCTCTCGCTGCGTGTGTCGCATAGTCCTCAGCATAATAATAATCCGGCAATTAAAATATGATCGCATAATAACTCGACACTCGTGTGTCTTCCTATGATTTATGGCGCAGCTTTTGGACTTTTTGCTTATTTATAGACTTGCGCTTTGCCGCTCGCTCTCTGCTTGTTGTTGCTGTTGTTGTTGCTGTTGTTGTTGTTGTTGTTGCTGTTGTTGTTGCTGTTGTTGCTGTTGTTGTTGTACTTTTTGCTGTTGTATACGCATACTTTTGCATTCGCTTAAAGGTAAATTGCTGTCGCCAAGCGCCAGACGTCGCTGCCGTCGTCGCTCGCTGCTGAAGCTGCCGACTCTGCTGCTGCTGCCGTCGCTTTAAACGCGTTCGCTTGGGCCGGCTTGGCTCGTTTGACTGGCAAAACCCAAGCGACAGCGACAGCAACGGCAACAGCAACAGCAACAGCAACAACAGCAGCAACAGCGACATCACCAGAGTTGCCGCCGATCTACGAATTTGTAGAAGCAGCAAAACAAAAAAAAAAACACAACAAAAATTAAAAGAATACAGTGCAAAATGAAAGCAGCAACAATAAGAATAACAACAACAAAAACATCAGCAACATTTGATACGCTACAAAGCAAAGACGATGAATACGACGAAGACTTTGTCGAACTTTTATATTTTTGGAGACGCTCCTGACGATTGGAGGTTTTGGCTTGCTCCCGTTTCTGCAAATGTAAATGTTGTAGATGTTGCTCCAGTTGTTGCTGCTGTTGGTACTACTCCTAATGTTGCTGTTGTAGATGTTGCTGCTGTCGATACTATTGCAGCTATAAATGTTGTTGTTGCTGCTGCTGTTGTTACTGCTCCTGATGTTGCTGCTCTTACTGCTGTTGTTAATGTTGCTGCTGTTACTCTTGTTACTGTTGCTTCAGATGTTGCTGCTGTTGCTTACGTAGATGCTGTTGCTGCTGTTGATGTTGCTGCTGTAGATGTTGCTGCTGTAGATGTTGCTGCTGTAGATGTTGCTACTGTAGCTGTTACAGCTATTGATCTTGTTGCTGATACTACAACTCTTCCTAATATTGCTGATCTAACTCCTGTTGCTCCTGTTGCTGCTCATGTAGGTGTTGCTGCTGATGTAGATGTCGCTGCTGTTGCTCCTTTTGCTGCTGTTGTAGGTGTTCCTGCTGTTGCTGCCCTTGTCCTGTTGCTTCTGTTTCTGTTTCTGTTTCTGCCACCCTGAAAATAACAGAAACATTTAAATGCTGACTACAAAAGCACAAAATGTAAGGCATACAGCGCACAGTGTATGCCCCATTTTGACAGCCACTGTGTGTTAGTGAGAGAGAGAATATGTGTGGCGAATGTCAGTGTGTGTGTGTATGTGTGTGTAACCCAATAGCCCAGGCGCGCGCTTAATTGATGCTGCGTGGGATGTGAACGTGGCTCTGGATGGTCGCACAGCTGTCAGCAGCAACAGCAGCAACAGTAACAGCAACAGCAACAGCAACTGCAATAGAAACAGCAACAGCAATAGAAACAGCAACATCTACAGCAGCAACAGCAACATCTATAGCAACAACAACAGCAGGAACAGCAGCAACAGCAACATCTATAGCAACAACAACAGCAGCAGCATCAGCAGCGCTATGCTACATGCTACATAAGCTGTAATTGCCAGCTTGTACTTGTAGTTTGTTGGTTATTAGTTGCCAAGTGCCTGAACTGGGCCAAGTGCCGCAAAAGTTGCCAGCAAGCCAGACAGAGAGAGAACGTAAGAGTGAGAGAGAGAGAGAGAGCGAGAGAGAGAGATAGAGAGAGAGATAGAGAGGGAGAGAGAGACTTGTGAGCGCACATGCCCCATGCTCCATGCCCGCATCATGGGGGTTGGTTTCGTTATGTTTTTATTTTCCTTTTCTGCAAGTCATTCGCTGATACTGGCAACTGCCTAATGACGTCAGCTTTTTGTCGCCATATGTCTATGCCTTGGCGTACACACATACGTATACGCACGCACACACACTCACACACGCACACACACACACACACACACATGAAACGCCATGCGTCATCGCGCAGGTTGTAGACGGCGGCGCTTGCGTCTGCGTTCGCAGTATTGCAATTTCACCAGAACCCTCTAAACCCCCCCTCAAATACAGGAACAACAACACCAATACAACAACAGTGTCTGCGTCATGTAAAGCATACAAATACACACAAACACACAGATACATACACACTCACACACACACACACACATGTTTATATTCTATTCCTGCTTTGGCTGTGATAATTTCGCCATGACACGCAAAAGCGCACCAATTCGCTTTGCCTTTGCTTTTGTCTTTTGTTATTATTGTTGTACTTTGTATTTAATGCAATCAAACACAAACTAATTAATATTTACAAAACAAATAGCAAAAAGCCAATGAAAATTCCAATGCCAGCAACAGGCGAGAGAGCGAGAGATAAGCCTAAAAATAGCCACAGTCTGCGTACTTTTCTGCCAGACTGTGCGGCGTGAGCGGCACTAATAAAACAACAATACCAACAACAACAACAATTATAATTACTACAACAACTACAACAACTAGCTGGACTTATTGCTCTATTTAGTTGCAGTTTTAGCTAACATATGGCGCTTAAAGTGGCGCAAAACTAATTACAATTTGTTGTAAGCGCGAATTTAATGCAATTTTAAGCGGCCTCAGCTGCAACGATTTTTTTTATCTAAACATTATTATTAAATCTATCAAATAAACACCTACATTTAATAATATATGTGCTTCCTAACATGGCAAGATCAATTTGACGTATTGTAGAAAGGATCTGTGCTTGGTTAGACTAAAACATAGGCCAAGTTAGATATTGAGTAACACTATCAAATACCAAACAATTTCGTTAAAATTATACAACACTGGCGAATTGTTTTTAGTAATAAGACACACAATCAATTTCTAAAACTTTTGTCAATGTATCACTGTTAAATTGACCAATTTTTTCATTATAATTGTACAACACTGTCGCATTGGAAACTTCTGTTTGTACAACACTGTCTAAAGGATTTTGTTAAAATTATACAACACTGTCAAAATAAAACTTTTTCGTGTGTGTATTATCAAAACACTGAAATATTACTAATATTTCTGTCTATATGCTGTCTTATTTGCAACTTTTTCTTTAAAATTATACAACACTGTACATTTGTCTATGCAATACCATCAAATAACAAACAATTTTGTTAAATGTACAATATTATACAACACTGTCAAATTGCATACTTTTTAAGCGTGATTATACAGCAAAATTGCATTACATACTTTTGCTGCAATATTATGCAACACTGTCACATTTCCTGTCTTATAATGACTATAACATTATACAACACTGGCAATTTTTTAATGTTTCCGCTTGACTTCAAATGCTCAATATGAAAGTGCAAAAGTTGCAGTTATTTAAGCTGTATTACACCTTTACATCTATATTACTTCATTCACAAGATATAACATATAAACATTCATATCATATGGGGGTTTTTTTTAGTGATATGTGCATGACTGCTTTGCCATTCAAACTGTATTTATGCACTGCACAAATTTGCATACAGCTTCACATCGTTTGACATGCACATAATCTATATTTTGCTATATATTTCTATTTCTTATATTTTTTTTGCGTTGCTGCATATTTGCATTTATCTATGATATGATCGTGCGATTTAATGGCAGAGCGCAAGGCATTTGCTTTAGTGCAGCTTGATTAAGATTACTAATACGCAGCGTGGTGCATACTATATAGAGGCATATGTATATAGTATATATAGCAAATATATATAGCAAATATATGATATGTGTATGTATGACACATGTTTATGTGCATTCAATGTATATGTGTATGTAAGTATAGATGTATAAATGTATGAATGAATGTGCGTAGGAATATATATATTTGCATTAATATATGTATGTATGAATGTACATATTCATAAAAGTAGTATGAATATAAGTAAAAAAGGAATGAATGAATGAATGTATGTAGGAATGTATTTATGCATAAATGTATAAACGAATTAATGCATGTAGGAATGTTTATATATATATGAATGAATGTATGTATGATTTTATGTATGAATGTATATATTCATAAAAGTATATCTATGTATATGCGCATATGTGTTTGTAGTACTAAAACTGTATGTATAATATATTTATAATATACATAGATAGTATAGGTATATTTATATACATATATATGCATATATCTACCACTGTAGTTTAGTTTTATTTACTGCTCGCCAGTGCTTCAGCTCAAGCCAGACAAAATGGCGGCAAGCAGCTGCATATGTGTGTGTGTGTGTGCGTGTGTGCCATTTAAGTTGACAAGCTCATTTGTTGCAACAACAACAACAACAATAAAAACTATAACTATAAATAGCAAAAGCAATTCATGTGCAATGCAAGCAAATCTCGCCGCACATTCATTTACAATATTTATATATTTACCAACGCATGCATAAAATGCAAATGTTTTAACATTAAGTTTACAGCGATAAAAAGCTAAGCTTGGCTATGATATATGGCTCATATATACACTATATAAAATTATAAAAATTTCGCATACTTCTACAAGGTCTCTAGTTGAACTTCAACAACTTTGATAGCTTATCAAAAAAAAATGAGTGAAAATCAAATCAAAGTGCAAGGAAAACTCTACAGTTTTATGGGTATACAATCATATAAACTTAAGACATATATATGTATATATACAATTATATAGATATACATATTTATATACAAATATATATATATATTATATATCAAATGGAAAGGTCAAGAATTTGTTGTTAGACCTAACACATATAGATATAGATATGTTCAAGTTGATAATGTTAAACTTGATAATGATCATGCTAATGGAAAAGATGATGTTAGTGAAGATAATATTGATGAAAATTATGATGTAGATAAAAAAGATGATATTGATAAATGTGAAAATGAAGTTTAATGTGATATGAAGATAAAGATGAAGTTGATCATGATCAGCTAGGTAAATAGATCTTTCGATATGTATATTTACCTTTTAGCGTAGAAAAAATGAAACTGAAACTGAAATTGAAACTGTAGCAACTCCTCTTAATATATTTTTCTTTTTTGGGTTATTTGTTGTATGCTTTTAGCTGTTCATTGGCAACTGTTGTGCTATTTGTATGTAAATGTATTAATGGGCATTTATGTATTTCTTATGCAAAATGTATTTATGTGCGTACTATGAGACTTCAAACATCAAAAATGGAAGCAAAAATTTGTGATAATCATATGTTAATATGAAATCAACGGCTCTCTGCAGCAGCAGCAGTTGCCATAAACAAACTAAATTATATATTATAGATAAATATATAGATATATATACATGCGCATGTCTATGCCCTATAAATACATATAAGTATAGCACATCTCTCTCTTTCCCTCTCTCTCTCTCTCTCTATCTCTGTCTGTAGTTTTCTGTTTGTAAATATACATACAAATATGTATTTTATAACTAATAACAAGCAAAGATATGTAGCTGTTTTTTTTGGCTTTTATCAGCCATTAAGTGTCAAGGCAGTCAAAAAATGTCAATACAATGCTTAAGCATGCACACAAGACAATTTTTTGTGGCATTTTTACATTAAGTCAGACTCGTAAGTAGCTTGATTTAGTTATAATTTAAACATAAACAAATATCAACTAAGTCTGAGCAAAATCAAGTCTACTCAACACTTTGTTTGGTATGTTCCCAGTACTTTGTATTTCTACGGTTGTATGAAGAATATAATCTACACTGCTTATAGAGAGTATAAGAGTATAGAGCGCTCTACACTCTATTCTCTATTCTATTCTCTTATCTATATTTTATATATTTAGTATAGTCTCTATATTATGTATATTCTCTATATTCTCAATACTCTATAATATCTATACAATATGTACTATCTATCTATCTATACTCTCTATAATCTCTATATAATCACCATACTCCTTATGATCTCGATACTATTTCTAATCTCTGTTTTTTTTATTTTATATCTATATTTTTTGTACTCCCTCTACTCTCAGACTCTCAATTCTCTATACTCTCTATTCCTGTTGCTTTTCTGTTTCTACTTCTATCGATAATATCATTATTATTGACTGTCTTCAATATTTTTGTGACTTGATTTAACGCGTGCAGTCATTGCTCTCAAAACTAACTGTAATTTAATTAACACGCTCATCGCAAATGCAGCAACAACAACGATAAACAAATGTTTGCATCGCTTATAGAACTCACGCTAAACAAACTTGTGGCAGCTAATGCTGATGTTGCTGCTGTTGTTGATGTTGTTGCTGCAGTTGCAGTTGCAACAATTGCAGCGCTTCGAGCAACAGAAACAACTGCAACATGTTTTCACATGGCAGCTCAAAGTGATCGCTGCTTGTTCCCTTGTTGTCACTTACACACACAAACATACATACGCACATACGCACACACAGACACTCACACATCGATAAATGTTCAACACTTGGCTCTAAGTTAAGCCAAGTTGACTATGAAGTGCTCTCTGCCCTCTTCCCTCATCATTCTAAAGTACTATACTATACATTCCCTACTCTACACTCTCTTCACTATTCACTAAGCCTCTCTCCAATCTCTTTAGGACATGTTTGCAGTCTGAACATGAAATCGTAGCGCCAAGATATATGAGCGCATCAATGTGAATTAACAGACACATTAAGCGATACCAATCTCTCCCAACTGAAGTAAAGACTAGACTCTAGACTCTGTCGTAGAATCAGAAAAGAAGCAAAAGTGAAACAGCAAAGCCTAAAGAGTGCTAGCAATAGAGACAGAGAGAGGTAGTGGGAGCAACTGAAAGCAACAAAACGAAAGACTCTGACAACGAACCGCAATAAACTCAAGCCATAGCGTCATAGGCTGGGGATATAGAGGTGGTATGAGTGTGTATGTGTGTGTGTGAGCTTTGGCTGCACTGCACTTTGAACCCACTATGTTGTCGTTGTTGTTGTTGTTGTTGTCGCCAAACGGAAGTGTACGCCAAAAGCCAGAACTGAATCATGTCATTGGCATTTCTAAACACACAAACACAAACAAAGGCAAACACGCTTAGCATACTTATAAGCAACATTTTTATGGCATATCAAATTTCAGCACAAAATACAAACAAAAAGAGACACCAAAAACAAACCAAAAAAAAACTGATAAAAAAGAACACAACAAAACAAAACATAGAACACGCACACGTTGCTTGCATTAGGTGGAGTCTCTTTGGCTCACGCTCTCTCTCTGTCTGTCTGTCTCTATCTCTCTTTCTCCCTCTCTCTCTCTCTCTCTATATATCTCTTTCTTTCTCTTTCTCTCTCTTTAGCCCACTCTCTTTCGCTCACTCTCTTATGCTCTTTGCTGCTGTTGTTTAACGAAAATATGCAAACAATTCGCATTTGCGTGTTAATCAATAAATTTGACTGTGAAAAACATTTTGATTATTGTATAATATATATACATCTATACAAACATATTTATATATATACATATTTAAATATATACGTACATCATTCCCCAGTCGACGTCATATACGTCCCCCTAAGACATTCGCAACTGTCTTATACAGACCAGAACAACTCGCTATAGCTATGCTTTTATGTTCTACTCTCTGGCCTATATGTGTCAAGGCATACCCTGTAAATTTATAGAGTAAGACCATTCAAATGTAGAACTAAGACTTAATACTCTTAATCGTTATGTTAAGCTTAATCATTATGTTAGTTAGACAAACCTTTTAAATACTTTATAATCTTAATCGTTATATGAGTTTAGCACAAATCTTGTCAAGCATGCTCGACTGCAGCCTCTTCTTTCGTTTTAAAATGTGTCTACTAAATTTGTTTATGGACATTTTTTGTTTATACGAAAAACACTTTGCATTTTGTTGTTGTTTTTTTTTTTTTTTTTTTTTTTTTTTTTTTTTTTTTTGTATAATTTAAATCACTGCTGCTGCTGCTGCTTTTGTGCATTGTCATTAAACAAATGTGCCAGAAGCGGCTGGCAAAAATATTCACTAGATAAACAGCAACAACAACAACAACAATAATAACAACAACAATAGCAACAATCACAATAATAATAAATAAATTCGGGTTTGTCGCGTCACACGCTGGAATTCCCATATATCGTCTAATTTTGTTGTTGTCTCGCTTTTTCTCTTCTGAATGTTGTTGTTGTTGTTGCTGATGTTGTTGTTATTGGTGTTGTTGCTTTGTAGCTGTTTCTTAAATTGTTTACAGCTACAATCCAGCCGTTTGCTGCTGCTGCTGTCGCTGCTTTGGCCTCTGCTCATCTTCCATCTTCCATCTTCCAATCTTTCAATTTTCCAATCTTTCAATAATTCCGGTTTCGACAACATTTTTATGCGTTACTTGATTAACTTTCGCCCAAAAAAAAAAATAAAATACAAACAAAATATTTAATAATTGCACAATGAACGAAAGGCAAAGCTTAATAATTTGTTTTTATATTTAAGTATATTTATACTTATATGAAACTATTTAAATATTTTAAAATATATGTGCAGTAGAAAGAGATGGGAGAAAAGACATGATGGAAGTTGAGTCAAATTTTAATTAAAGCACGCCTCTTCTCTGTAGACTTCCCCCTAGATTTTATCTCTTTCAGTCACTCTCTATCCTTTTCGCTTGATCTTTGTTTCTTTATATCCTTTCTCCTCCCCTCTCTTTATATTTTTCTAACTCTCCGTCTCCGTCTTTTCTCCCTCTCTCTGTGTCTCTTTCTCTTTGTGTATCTATCCCTCTCTGTGTCTCTTTCATTATCTGTCTGTCTTTCTTTCTCTCCCTTTCTTTTTTTTTATTTCTCATCCTTTCTCTGTCTCTTTCTTTCTCTCTCTCTCTGTCTCTTTCTCTCTCTGTGTCTATCTCTCTTCCTCTGTCTTGCAACGCTGTTTAAGCTTCACTGCTTTAAATTTGAGCGTAGCTATAAATATAACCTCCCCCACCCATACCCAGACACATATACACACACACACACACAGGCGCATTTCGTATGTGTGTGTGTATCAATTAATTGCGCTGCGCTATTTATAGATTTTTGCGGTAAATTTGCTAATAATACTCAAATTTCAAATTCAACATATGATCAGCTCAAAATACCAGCTACACATACATACATGCACACATACATACATACATATAAACATAGCTAAATATAACTGTATATATATAGTAGAACTATACATATATCTATCTATATATCTGCATAAATCGATCTGCTGTGTGTGTGTGTGTGTGTGTGGGCAAGTCAAAATTAGAATAATCCATGCACACACATACATAAAAGGCCAATGTGACAATTGTACAGACCAATGACTAAGTAAAAGTTTAAATCGTTTAAATATACATACATAAACAAACATTTAGATATACATATAGATGTATGTTTGTGTGTATATATACATCCAATTGCCCTGATCTTACCAATTTAGGCTTTCAGTCTGCACAGACTGACGAATGCATGATAAAGCACTTTGACTCATGATGTGCGAATGCGTGTGTGTGTGTGTGTGTGAGTGTTTACATGTGAGCTAGTATAAGTCTAACAACTGCTGTTTAGCGTAAGCTTAGGCTTAGGCAGCTAAGCTTTCTTACGCTTTGAGCTTTCGTTGGCATTGCAAGCTTACGCCTGCGTTGGAGTTCTTTTCATAGAAGGCAGTGAACTAAAAGCAAGGGCGGAAAGGGAGAGAAAGAGTGAGAGAGATATAGAGAAAGAGAGAGAGAGAGAGAGAGAGAGAGAGGAAGAGAGAGAGAGAAGAAGAGAGAGAGAGAGAGAGATAGAGAGAGAGAGAAAGAGAAAGAGTAAGGCAGATAGAAAGAGAGAGAACTAAATAGTGCCTGAGCGGCTTTCATTTAAACAGAATATTAGTTAAGTAAATGCAATTGAATAAATACAAATATATTGTACTATAAAGTAAACAAATATAGGTACTTCTAATGCTCTAACTTAAATGTTTTTCGCATTGATTATTGTTAAAATAACCAACCATATTAAAAGCAATTAGACATGCGAGTCGTTCGTTTTATTTTTTATGCTGGGGTTAAGTTCGAGCTGATTGCAGCAGAAACATAAACTACACACATACATATACTATACTATACATACATACATACATACATACATACATACATACATACATACATACATACATACACATATAGAACTTTAGCTGCAGCTGATTTAATAGCTTTGTTAGTTTTACGATTGTTTAGCTGTTTTTATGCTTTCTGCTTTAGTTGTTGTTTTTCGTTGTTGTTTTAGTTGTTGTGTTATTTGTTGTTGTTGTTGTTTTTGTGTCTTTATTATGTCGTTTGTCTGCATTCGTTTTCAATTCGTTTTGGAAAAATGCATTCGTGTGTGTGGGGCAGGGCAGGGCAAGTCATGGGCTCTTTTATAGGGTCTCTGCGGGCATAAATTTCGTTAACTGTTGCTCCCCTCTATATCAATGATATTGTTGTTGTTGATGTTGTTGTTCGATTGTTGTTTGGTTGTTGTTGTTGTGCAATCGTCAATGTTGCTGTCTTCATTTTTTTGCTGTCGCATTATGTATAACCAACAACATTTTTAGCCCATTGGCCTGGCCCTAGGCTCGAGGCCCAAGTTTCTATGTCTTCAGACTGACTCTGGCGCTGAGCTCCGGCTCTGAGTCTCTGTCGTTGTCTTAATCTTAGGGCTCAGTTGTTGTTGTTATTGTCATTGTAGTTGTTGTTGTTGCTGTGGTTGTTTTGCTTTTGTTGTAGATATTCATCTTCTTCTTTCTCTTGCTTTTGGCCCTGCCCTCAGCCAGACCTGTGCGGCTTTTGGCTTTTTTTTTGACAAATGTGCGTTTGCTTCAGTCTCATGTTCCATTGTTGTTGTTGTTATTTTTGTAATAGTAGTAGTTGTTGCTGTTGTCGCTGTTGTTGTTGCTGCTGTCGACTACAAATATGCAAATCTATTGAAATTAGTTAATGCTAGCTATCGAGTCACAATGTTTTCTTGTTTTCTTTTCCTTTTTTGTTTTTGATGTTTTCTTGTTGTTGTTTTTATTGTTGTTTAAATGCAATTGTTGTTTTCAGTTTGTTGTTGTTGTCAATTGTGCAATTTGCATGATTTAGCAAAATGTTGGCGCCATCCAAATGCCCGCACAATTAAATAAAGCAAATAATTTCACAGGTAATTCAATTATACAGCACAACGACAAGCCTGACTTTTAATCTTATGAACCTTGCCTGTCTTTTGACTTGTAAGAGAGGGGAGAGGGGAGGTGCTATCAATAACTTCATATATGCATAAGCTACAGTTATAATAACTCAAAGAGCATGGCAATTTTGATTTGCTTAAGTGTTTTATTGACAGAGATACATAGACCTATACAGAGCGGTACGCCTAGCTGCACTGCGTGAAGTTGGCTGCGTTTCAATATGCTTTAAGGCATTTAATAGGGCTTTTGGCTTGGGTACCTATAGAAAGAAACACAGACAGACGGAATAAGAGACAGACAGAGAGACTGACTAACTTTGCAAACACCCCCGCGCACAGTTAACTTGTTAGAGCATAAAAAAACGGGCTGAAATCAGTTGCAAAGACAAGCGGGTCGCGTTTATAATTGGCAGCGCAGCTAATGGCCGACATTTTTAAGCAGAATTTGCAGCGAAGAAGTGTGATAAGCCAGGGCACGCACCTACCAAAACAGGCAACAGCCGACAGCCAAAAGGCAACAGGCCGCAGTTTGGTAGTTGCTTATGGCCATTTGGTAGTTGGTAGTAGGCAGTTGTTAGCTGCGTTGCCATTAGTTGTGCTGCCTTCGTTACGCTACCTTTGCCTACTGTGTCTACTGCCTACTACATCTTCCACAACTACCACAACTACCTACCGCACATCATTAGACCAGGTCTAGACAGACGTCTACACGTTGCGCTGCCTTTGTGCCGCCTGTCTGTCCATGCAGCAGTTGTCCGTCTATCGTCTGTCTGCCTGTCTGTATGTCTGTCCGTCTGTCTGTCTGTCTGTCCGTCTGTTCGTCTGTACGTGAACCCTTTTGGGCCCTATTGTGTGCCTTTATTATGGTTTTAGCCGTGGTCGCCGCGTCGCCTTTACCTTAATTGCACCGTGCGCTTCAGATGACGCCAGCTAGACGCCAGCTTGACGCTACGCGGCGTTGGCGGCGGCATTAGAATTTGCCACACACACACACACACACACATACCTGTACGCACACCACAAACCCCCTTGTGCAGTGCATGCCAAACTGTAAGCGAAACCCTATAATCACACAGCGACACGCCTTCATGCACTACCCTAACCCACCAAACCGCACCCCTCCACAACCCCCTGCGAGCCCCTCTCTCAATCCCTTCGCTCGACATTTAATTGGCACGATTCGCGCGACGCGTCGTCATGCAATTGGCCGCTGGGCGGCCAATTAAATCAAAGCGAAAGCGTTTATAGCAACTTGTCTTAAATTAAAAGCGATTTTTTTTTCAGCCTTTGTTTTTTTTTTTTTTTTTGTTCACTCAAGTCTAATGCTATTTATAAGTCGGCAGCATGACAAGTGCCTCTAGAGCGCACAACAACCCCAACTACATATTTCGAAATATTAATTTCAATTTTGTTTTTATTTTTTGTATTTTGTTAATGTGGCGATAAGCCAATATCCAACAGTCAGCACCCTATAGAGAACAAGGTTCTATTGAAGATACTTAAACAAAACTCTTTATATATCGTTCGAAGTGTAGAACCTTGCCACTTCAATGCCACACAGTGCCAGCAACGTCGCTCGTGGCTGCTTAAGTTTCCCCCTTCTATACAATATCATAAAATATTCCAAAAAAAATAAAGCGAAAAAAAATGCTTCGAGTGTTGTGTTTTTTTAGGGCTTGACTTTGATTTCGGGCACGTGAAAAGCAGCTGAGCTTGTTACAATGTTTGCTTTTTTTTATAATGGCGTTCTATTTCAGAATGCTACGCAGCAGAGAAATCAGGCATAGATATGTAAATATATATAATCTAATGGCATTGATGTTGTAATGAGCACCCTACTGCTATAAATACACTACCTTTATATAACATTAATAAGCCTATGTAATTAACTATAAATTGAGGCGTATAATTAAGTGGTTGGCGCTATACAATATGGTATAGAATATATACCCTATAACTGATCAGTTATAGTTTGATTTATGCACTCAAATTGACAAGGCATAGCGTGAAGTTGGCTGCGCTGCGCGTTATGGCATTTTATACAATATCAATTACACTTTATAATTTACAATAATTTGAAGTGGATGGCGCCCTACGATGTTAACCCCATTATTTATAAGCTAAATCTAAAATCTTTTCCCCCTTTAACTTGACAATGCACGGCGCGAAGTTGGCTGCGCTGCATTGTGCTATAAAAAGCTATAAATATTTGCTTTCATACGTAATTGAGACACTATAAATGCACCCAACAAACGATTTGACATGACAATAGTTGTCTTTATATGACACTATATAGTTCTATATATAGCATAGATTATTTATATAATATATATATATATATATATTATATATATATGCATTTGTAATGCGTTGACAAATTGCAGCTAATCAGCAAATGGGAGCAAAGCTTCGGTTGAAGCTACGCAGCTTATCAACTGCAGAAATTAGCATATATAGACTAAAGTATATATATTTTCATATAAACGTATATATGGTATATATACCTATATGCATATGTGTATAGGTGCTGCAAAATGTCTATATAATTTATATAGTATAGACGGCGTTATCAATTTGTGTGACAATTTTTTTAATATGCTGTCTGTTATAACATTGTTAGGTCAAGCACCGCATTTGGGCATGTCAAATGCATGACAATGCAGTAGATTAGACCCAGCTGGACAGCGAGAGAGAGAGAGAGAGCAATGAAGAGATATTTAGAGAGGAAAAGACGGAGAGATAGGAGTGACTGAGAAAGTGAGAGAATGAAAGATGAGAGAGGGAGCCTTGTTGGTAGGTCTACACAGAGCACTTGAAATAATATAATGATTGATTCATCACCCTAAGCACATTTTAGATCATTTTATTTAGATGATGTTTTTAGATCTACTATAGATCTATACTAGTGTTAGAGTGGGAGAGAAAGTGAGTGTAGTGAACAGTGTGATTCATCGTCATGCAACGGGTTCTATGGCATCCGCTTTTGCACTCCATATATAGCGAGACAGAGAAAGAGAGAGAGTTACGGTGAAAGAGAGCGGGGTATAGGGAGAGCTTGCGCGGTAAAATGTTGGCGCCACTTTGAAGCCGAACAATCAATAAACTTTTTGGCAATATTTTCGATTTGGATTGTTTTTTATTTTTGTTAATTTTTTTTCTTTTCGTTTTTGTTTATTTTATTTATTTTGTGTTAGCTATCGATGATTGTGATTTGTTGTTGTGCAAAACAAATAATAAAAAAAAAAAAAATCGAAATAGAAAAAAAAAAATTATGCGCTAGCAACAAAACATGAAATTAATTATAAGTCAAACAAGCATTACAAATATTGCCTGGCGCCAGACGAAAATCATTAACATTTTTATGACCCGGCGCACAACAAAGAATACCACACATAGTCTGACATACAGACGGTGAGAGATACCTGTACACACACACACACACACACACACACACACACACACACACACACAGATCTACACACACATACACACACATAAATCGCAAAACTAATAATGTCCAAGTTGTCTAACACCCAAGAGTTTTTGGCCATAAAGACAAATCGAAAACGCAGATTTTTTACCTTGCGTACGTGCAGAGCCCAAAACGATGGATGGTTTTTCGATGGATGCGGAACAAGCCAACATGATTACGCAGAATACACAGCTATATAACATATATACATCTGTGTGTGTGTGCTTGTGTGTGTGTGTTTGTGCCTAGCCTTTACCACATCTAGATCTGTTGAGCATCATAAAAATTTGTACAAAGTGTAAAACCTCAGCACAAATTGTATTTAGTTTTTTTTTTTTTTTTTTTTTGTTTCAGTCGATCGATTTAGACCCCAGTTGCAAATCTTTATGGCCAAATCTTTTTGAGTAGTCCCTCTCTCTTGCGCTTGCATTAAATTATAACCCATGCCCAATGGCACGTCTATAAACAGATTTATCATCGCATAAATTGAAACAACAAAGTCATCCCAAAAATAAAGAGCAACAGTTGTATGAAACACCTGCACACAAATACGATTTCATGTATATATATAATATATATATAAATATATATATATAGTATATAGTAAACAAATCGACATCGATCGTTTGCTCCAATGATCCTATGAACGTTTTGTTCTATTTTCAGCTTGAATTCATGGTGTATTTTTAAACTCATCTTCAACTTTTTTTTAACACTATGTCTATTTGCAGCCATATTTCAAGAGCAACAACAACAACAACAACAACAATAGCAACAACTTGAAATAATTGTTACCAGGAATACAACAAACAGAATAATAGCAACAATTAATTCTGTGAACTAGAGCCAAAACAACAAAATTGCGAAAATGTGTTGCACATACAGCAGCATGTGGCACACTACAATCTCTACAAGTGGCAAGCAGCAGCAACACCAACAACAGCAACAACAACAACAACAACAACAACAAAGGCGGCGCAACACTCAAAGTCACGGCCATGCACAGTGGCACCAAAACAACAACAAGAACAACAGCCACAGTGGTTCTATATGCAAATTTGCTCTGCTGCTGCTGCTCGCCTTGAGTCAGCTCCATGCAGCGGCTGCAATACGAGAAGGTCTTGCAGGTGAGTCGCATTTCAAATTCCAATTTTTATTAACTTCAATTAATTAAAGGTTTTTGTTTTGCATTTAACAAATAACAACAACAATTCAATTGTAACATTTATATTTATATTTAGAATTTAGCATATTATTTATATGCATCTAGCATTAGTTAACGATAACAACTAAAGTGTTTAGTGCGATAACAGTCAAGCTCTGGCAGCACAGCACAGAGTTGCCAGATAGTTGCAATAATATTATTGCATAATTTGGGTTCTTATTCACTTTAGATATAGTCAGATGTGCTTGATATGGTTACAAATATATTATATCAAACTAAGGAATTAAAGTTTTTTTCTGAGAGACAGAAGGAGAGACAGAGAGGAGAGAGAGAGAGAAAGAGATGGGGTAAATCATTAACATTTCATAGATGTTTTCTAGTGTTCATTCTGTATGCTTCTGAATATATGATATTTAAAAATATATACATATATCAAAATTTTATATAATAATAATATTATATTAAATTCAAAGTTTCAGCTTTTTATTGCTGTTACTTTACATAATATTAGATATCATATAATATTATATATCGTTTTACTATATACCAAATTTATTATATATCATATTTAATTAAAAGTTAAAGCTTTTTGTTTTTTGATTGATATTAAAAATTATATATAAATATATCTCATTTATTCAAATTTAATTGAAATTTCAAGCTTTTCAAGGCTAATTAAAGGGAAATATATGAACTATGATTACGAATATATTTAAATGTGTATATAGATGTCTATGTAAGGCAAATCATTTGAATGTTTAGTAATAAAATCCAATTGAAATATATAATTCAATATTTGCTACAGCTAAACACAGCGCTTTAATCTAGTTTAGTTAGACAATTCTATAGAAATACATCATGTATATATAAGTATACGTAGTCCGACTAACTTAAAGTCGGTTTGAACTGTTTTACGTGTGTGCAACTAGTTAACCTTCACCTTTTACATACACACACACACACACACACACAGTTCTCTCACACTCAGCACTGGCATCTTCGTATTACGAGCAACAGATCTCAGTTCAATATACATGATTTGTTGCCTTTCCCCTCATTTACTTCTCTACCCCTTTCGGCTTCCTTAAATTGCTGAGCCCCTGCTCTACCACACCCCCCCCCCCCTCCGCTGAGCACAGTCCCCGCTGTCAACTGTAGCAGCTTGGGCATATACACGTGCCGCTTAGGCGCTCCCTAGAGCTGGAGCTGGCGCTGTCTCTGGCGCTGGCGCTTAATCTGTGATTGTGATTAATCAGGCGACGCGTCGGTCAGCGGCGTCGTCGTCGTCGTCGTCGCTACTGAGCGTATATATATTTATATATTAGATTTTTTGTTTTATTTGCTATGAGATTTTTGGTGTTCTTTCAAAAAAAAAAAAAAACATTGAGTGGGTTTTTTAATGGCATTGGAGTTTGCGTGTGTGACAATGTGTGTGTGCGTATTAAATTGATATAAGAAATCGCATAAATTAGATATACATATTGCAATTCCGATATCGGGTTACTTGTGCCCAAGGTTCATTAACTGTTCCCCCCCCCCCCTCCTAAAAAGAGGCACAAAAAAGAGAAGGGAATACCCCATAGAAAGTTGAAAGACAAAGAAAAGAACATGAAACTTGTACAACAAAAACAAGAAGATGATGATGAAGAAGAAGAGCGACAACATCAACGAAAACAACAACAATGTTTCCAAGATTGTTTCCACTTCATTAGCACAGCAAGTCTTTTGTTTATGAATGAAGGTGGTCTGCCCCAGTTTGCCCCAGTTCTGCAGCTTGCTGCATGTTGCAAGTTATCCAAAAAGCGCAGCAGGATACAAGCGCATAACAGCAAATACAACAAAGGCAACAAGACAACAAGCTGTGCCACAACAACAACAACAAAAACAACAGAAACAGAAACAGCTGCAACATCAAACAAACAAGCGACCAAAATACAAAACTCACACACACTTACACACGCAGGGCTGTTTATGTAGGGCTACATAGGGGAGAAGCGGGGCAAGAGAACAGCTCAAAACGTTGATATCTGATAACTGACTTAGGGCTAAGGTTAAGCCGCCCACAAAAGTCAGAACAGAAACATTGCTACAAAGCTACAAATGCAACTACATCATTTTTTAAGTGAGTGTGTGCGTGTGTGTGTGTGTGTATAGCATCAATTGCAACTGTATGTGTAGCGCCGGCGTCTGCATTTATCAACTCACACACACACACAAACAGACAGAGAGAGAGAGAGAGAGAGAGAGAGAGAATCATCATGATGCTTCCCCTGCCTTTGTGTGTATGTTTATCAGCACATTGCAGGTGGTCCACACACACAGAGACCATGAGAGTCAAATCCGGCCACTGGGCTGAGCCTATGCAAGTCATCCAGCAGAGGGGGCTCTGGGGGCGTGAAGGGAGGTCGGGGTCGCTGCGCCGTTGTCGTCGTCGTTGTTTCCGTTTCGTTTGCTTTTGCCTTGTTGTGTTTCAGTTTCTGTTTCAGTTTTTCGTGTCGCTACGAATCGTTTCTTAATCATACCCTGTAATAAACTAAATGCGCTAGAGCGGGTATATTGTTGCCAGAGTAGGAAAACTAATAGATATAATGTTATATGTTAGAATGCAGTAGATGTAAATGATTAGAAGTTATATTTAAGAAGGAATAGCAGAAAGTATAATCGAATCAAATGTGATAATAAAAGCATATATACAGTTTACAGGGTATGCTAACAGTCGCATATTGTGGGCTACAAGTGCAGAGATTTATACGTTTATGCATTTAGCCTTGTTTTGTGTGTGTGTGCGTGTGTGTGTGTGTTTGTTGTGCTGGAACATGTTTAACATGCGGCGCTCGCTACCTTTGACTTAGCGCCGCTGCCTAAAGGAAGAACAAGACGAAGAAGCAGACAAAGAAGAATGCAAAGGTAAATCAAAACAAAAGAACAAGCTAGAGTGCAGTAAATGAGGGGAGAAGCAGAAGAAGCACCAGCAAGACGAAGAATGCAAGGCAGACAGAGCAGGAGAGTGATAGCGAGAGGGAGGACGAGGAAGAGGAAGAGGAGGAGATGTGTAGAGGGAGATGAAGAGGAATTGAATAACAGCAACTTGACTTGTTGAGCATATAATTCTTTAGTAGGAGTAAGAGTTCCTCTTCTGCTGCTCTTGCTGATAAAATTGCCCTTATCTCTTTGACCTGTTTAGGTTGTTCTTGTTGTTGTTTTAGTTGTTGTTTTAGTTGTTATTGTGGTTTCTTTGGTTTTGGTTGGGTCACGTGCTGCGCTGTGTTAGTCAGCTCAGTCAGTGGGTAATTTCCGGCGCCACAACCAAAATGCTTGTAAATTCAATATTTGTTATTTGTTTTGGTTTTCTTATTCTACTTTAACTCTTTTGCTTATTTGAAAGACAACAGGAAATCGTATATTAAACGGGCGTAGAGAGGGAGAGAGTAAGACTGATATAGAAATAGAAAAAGAAACGGTTGGATAGGGAGATATCTAACAGAAATTTATAGACATTTCTAAACTTTATAGAGCGAAGCGTGTACACATTTATTCTCAACTGAAAACAAGTTGAAATACCTCAATGTGAATAGGAATAATACCTATACGTTTATATTAGTAATATCATTTATAAAACTGTTTTCAAAGTAAACCAAAGTTTGGATTATATTTCATAATAATCTTGATTATTTATCATATTCAATATTATGTCTATATTTCAGGAGACATGATAACCTGCGCCAATGAAGGCGAAGAGGTGCAACTCGAGGGCATCAAGAATTCCATATGCTTTAAGTGTACATGTCAGGTGAGTCTAATCATATAATAATATCAACATATATATACCACATATAAATAAATATATACTATATAGTTACTATGTATTGGTAAAAATGCCTCTGTTAGTTGGTTAGTTTGCACTGCATGCAACTTGGCTTCAAAGTCGTTGCCAAAAGGCTAAAACTGGACAGGGCATCTTTTGACCCGCATAAAACTGGCTCCAAACAACAAAAAAACAACAACAGCAAAAGCCCAGAAATATAAATCAGCTGGAGTTGCATGCAGTGCGACGCCAGTGTCCAGCCAGGACATGAACAGACACGCACAGACACAGACATGCCCGTATAGAGGATATGTTGTCCATGTGTCAAGGCAGCGCCAGCAAATCCATGCGTAAGACAACCCTAGAGAGACTGCCATCTCATCCTACCGCTCCATATCCTATACACTTCTTTCCTTTGGACTAACAAACATGTATGAATATTTCACATATTCACACTAGACAGCTTCTAAATTTGGAGCCTAGACTCTAGGCGAGAGGCCTGCCAAGTCAACACACAGACAGACGGACAAATAGTTGGACATGCAGTCGGTTGGATAGCCATATAGACACATAACACTGGTACATTATTGTATAAATCATGTATATATCCTTAATATATGTAAATCCTCAGCTGATATTTAGCAGAAAGACCCAAGCAATGTCAAGTTTGATGGCATGAAATATTTGTCTGAACGACTACCCCTATTGTGTGTACTATAAACATTTAACTAAATGTCTATATACATTTAAAAATTTCTGCTGGTATATACTAAATACTATATATATCTATACGTTTCTGTCCTTAAGCCTCCAAGTCCTCTCGTCGCGTCTTTGGAATATTTTACTCAAATATTTCACATGCTCAGACTGTTTATTAAAGCCTCATATTTCTTTATAGCACACATTTTCATTATATCATACTTTGGCAGTGCCTCAAATTCTTCTTATGGTAAAACATATACACTATATCATACTATATAATATAAACCATGTATGTATATGTATATATATATTTTTTTAAATTATATTTATATTTTTCTCACTTTCTGGCGCCTATTGCTTTTTGTAACATTCAAATAAATTTTTAAAAAATTATTGCATTATTTTTAAGGTTTTACAATATATGCTGGAGCGCAGGCGTTGCCAGACTGCGTTTAAGTGGCACGCTTAACGGCAAACTAAACAGTTTAAAGTTAAAATGTTTGTTTTGTTTGTTGACATAGTTTGATTAGATGTTGTTGTTGTTGTTATTATTATTGCTGTTGTATGTTTGTTTGCATTTGTTTGGCTTTTTGCCACTGGCCAAATTGTTGTTGCTAATTGTTGTAGCTCTGCTGCTGATGTTGCTGTGGTGACTGTTGCTGCTGCTGTTGTTGTTGTTGCTGCTGTTGTTGTTGTTGTTTCTGCTGCTGTTGTTGTATCTGCGGCTCTGGCTAAATTGTTATGATACAAGGTCGTCAAACGGGTTTGCGCGCTTGACAATGGTTAACCACAGGGTAGCGATCGTTTGACAAACACTTGGCGTTGGCGCCGTGTTTTTTGTCGCCGTCAACGGCTACCGTCGGCTGCCAGCGGCAGCAGCAGCACCACCAGCAGCAGCACCCTGGACGCGTCACCAAATCGACAGCATCAGCAGCAGCAGCAGCAGCAGCAGCAGCAGAGTCCCATCGTGTGCGATGTGTCGTCATTAAGAGACAGCAGCAGTAGCAGCAGCGCGTGCTGCTTTGCCGGCGTTGCCAGACTGTCAACGGCAGTCTGTTGCTAATTCTATGCTCCAATTTTGGCAGCAAAACTGAAGCTGACTGCGACTGCGCAGCCATACATGTATGTATATATGTATACATATAAATATAGCTGTATATAGCCTAAAGACATGAACTGCTGCTGCTAATGTTGCTGTTGCTGTTGCTGCTGTTGCTGCTGCTGTTGCTGCTGCTGCTGCTGTGGTCTGTTGTTATTCATCTTATTGTTGTTATCGTCAAGTGGGCGTAACCAAAAAATAAAAGTCAAGAAAACAGCGCAAAAAAGAAGCAAAAAAAACCAACAATAACAACATCAACAACAACAACAACGACCACAACAACAACAACATAAACGACGACATCAACAGCAGCAACAATCACAACAACAACAACAAATGCTGGCGCCACCTTACTTGAATCTGTTGGCGCCAAGCGTTGCGCCTGCTCTAACCCAGCGCAACAGCAGCTATCCCGCTCTCACACATCTCACAAGCTCATTCGCTCAAGCTCTCTTTCGATCTCACTCGCACCTTGTTGTCGTTGCTGCTGTTGTTGTTGTTGTTGTTGTTGTTGCTGCGACTGCGCGCCCGCTCGCACACTGATTGAAAGTTCACAGCGACAACAATTGAACGCATTTGAATGCAGCCCTGCCGCTTGCTCTTACGGCAAACGCAAAAAAGCTCTGATGGCAACAAAAAGCTCTCCCTTAGCAAACAAATCAAAAGTCAAAGTCAGCGGCAAAGTCAAAGTCAAAATCAAAGTCAAAGTCAAAGTCAAAATCAGAGGCAAAGCTACGCATTCAGCTGTCTGTCTGTCTTTCTGTCGCCAAGCTGTAATATTTTTGTGCGTTTAACCCCATAAAGCTCTTAGTTTATGATATGTTCAAGAACACACACACACACATTCACACATACACCCTTAGAATTTTGTAATATTTGCAAATGCTCTTCATTTGCTTTTGGGTGATTTGTTGTCATTTTATGGGCTGACGTTTATTATCTTAAATATCATAATATATATATCACATATTATGTGTATGCCTCTCTCTCGCTCGTTCTTTCTCTATCACTCTTTTACATTCTCTCTCACGCACAATCAAGCAAATTGCCCATGTGTCTGTCTATGCGGCATTTTTTCGCGTTTTTCCAGCAACACACACACAAATTTTGCAGACTTTTTGATGTGAAAATTATGCTGAATACGCATATAGCTCAGATCTCCGCTAATGGCTTATGATTTAAACGTTTTTCCTTTCTTTTTTTTTTTTGTTACCAACTATAGCTTGCCTTTTGCCAGTTGATTGAGCCACGGGTAGCGATTTTTATGGCCCTCAAATTGTGCCTAGAGTCTAGGGGTAAACTTTAATTTTTGATGCGAAACTTAATACAAACTAACGACAAATTCCATAGTAGATTTTCCAAATTAATACTAAACATTGAATTAGAACTTAAAGAACTAAATCACTGCACAGAAGTTCACTCAAATAAATTTTAAAAAAATTTACTGTTTTACTCAATTGAACTAAATTTAACAATGGCTTAAAGTTGAAGCAAAAAATGTCGAAAAATCCTATTAAAAAAATTTTGAAAAAGAATTAAAAGAATAAAATTATTCGTTTAAATGAACCAAAAATAACAGACATAAAATCTAAAAAATTCTATACATTAAAACCATTAAAAGAATGAACTGAATCAAATTTTACAAACTTAGAATGAGATTTAAAAAATTCTTTAAAAAAAATCTAGAAAATATAATATCAAAGAATAAACTGATTTACTCAAATAAATTAAATTTAACAAACCAAGAAAAATATCTAAAAAAAATTCTACAAAAAATCTTGAAAATAAAAGAATGAACTAATTTACTCAAATGAACTGATTTTAACAAACTTTAAAAAATTCGATGGAAAAAAATCTTGTCATATTTATGCTTAAATATAGTTTATTATAGTTTGTTGTTTATTGTTTACTTAATTTTATTTTTTTAGAGGCATTTCATTTCCTAACAAGTTCTGAGTTGTAGCAAAAGCAATATTTGTTTAGTGTAGCACCTGTTTATCATCTGAAATTCCTATGTGACAGTTTTAGTGCTGTGCAATTCCAATGGCCAAGCTACCCGGTTTCATTCCTGATGCCCACAACACACACAAGTGAAAAAATACATAAAAAAAAAAACCAATAACAACGAGTAAAAAAAATAGTAGAAAAGAAAAAAAAAACGAAAACGAACTAAACAGACAAAAGCAGAGTTTCATATGATTAACATATTCTATGAGCCATACAGCCCAAGAGCCCAAGAGCCCCCAGCGGCCCAGAGCATTGAAAGCTGAGAGCTGAGAGCTAAACATTGAGAGTGTGGAGTGTCAAGAGACTTGAGACTTAAGAGACTTGGCCAAGTTTGCGCAGCAAACGTTTAGTGGCTCTGACAGACGAAGCCGTTTTACTAGCTATAATCAGAGTCAGAGTCAGAGCTAGAGCTAGGTCTAGAGGCAGAGCTATAAGAGTGCCTCTAGCTCTAGCCCCAGCTTTGGCTATTACTATAACTATCTATCTCTGTCTATGCCTCGATTTCTGGCTCTCTGAAGCTGCCTATATTGGACGGTGTTAAAACTGATCATGTTTTGTCAAACGCAAGGTCGTTGGAGGCCGTTTGCAAATGTGGTTCTGCCACTGTGGCACACATAGACACACACACACACGCACACACACACACAGTTATACTCTGTGTGTATGCTTGGCATACGTGTTTGCCGCTGGCGTAGAAAAAACAGCGACAGCCTCTACTTAGCAGTTTGTGGCCCGTTGCCGGGTCCGGGACGCCTCATTGCCTGCGTGGCGCCTTTTCTTTGCGTTGTTTTGTTTTTTTTTTTCTCTCTCGCTCTCTCTGTCTCTTTCTGCTCTTCTCTTCTATTTTTTAATTTTTTAATAGCAACCTTTGAAAACAGCTACTAGACAACATCAACATCAGCCACAGCAGCAACAACAACTTGGCCTTAACTTTCATGTTGGCTGAAATATTTCTATACCGGTTCCAGATTAGAAAGAAAGAATTTCAACTAGCATAAACAGCAGCTGAAAATGCGTGTAAAGCGCACCTCTCTATCCCCATCTCTCTCACTCTCTCTCCTTTTGTCCAAATTCTCTCTTTTTCTCCCTAGAGTGCTATTTGTGCATTCTATTGGTTTGCCTCTGCTTAAGCAATCTCTTGCACTTCAGCGCCCTTTTTATGTGGAATGCTACTACTATACTACTACTATACTTTACTCTATCCGTACCTACCACTCCCTCCTCCTCCTCTATCCTTCCCACATAACACACAACATTCTGGCCTAAGCCAGAGCTATCAAAATTGCATTAAGTATTTTATAGAGAGCTTTTCAATCAGAGCTTTGGTGTAAGAAGACAGAGAAAGAAACAAAGAGAGAGAGAACACAAGATGCAGAGAACATAAGGCATAGAGAGAGAAAGAGAGCAGAAGAGAGAGAGAGCCGAGAAAGAGAGCAGAAGAGAGAGAGAGAGAGAGAGAGAGAACAGAAGAAAGACAGAACTAAAGACAAAGGGAAGAAGAAGAATAGGAGAGTAGTAGAGTGGGAGACTCTGAGATTGGGAGATTGCAATAAGAATGAGAGGGTGGTAATGTGGAGGGAGGGAGAGAGAGCGGCTGCACTAAAGGTGCCATTAAAATTCCAACTAACAAACTGCCATTAAACTAATACGTTGATAATAATCTAGCTAGAGCGCCGCCAACAACAACAACAACAACAGCAGCAGCAGCAACAACAAACAAATAACCACAGACAGACAACGATAGACTAACAATAAACATCAATATCAACAACAACAACAACAACAGCAAAACCGCAAAATACAATAAAAAAAAAGCAATAACAAAATAAAAACTCTCGACTCAACACATTTTCATAACAATTGCAAATTTTGCACGTTGCTGCAGCAGCAGCAGCAACATCCAAATTGAGATTCAATCTGGTTTGCTTTGCACTAAATTATACACACACACAAACACATACATAGAGTTGCAGCTGTCTATGTGTGTGTGAGTGCGAGTGAGTGTGTGTGTGTGTGTATAGCGACATTGTTCAGCTGCAATTGCATACAAATTAGTGAAATATTTTGCCTGTTTTTGGGCCGACATCTATCTAGATTTATAGATACATTTACAATTAGCCTTAGCACTAGACTTAAACCACAACAACAAGAGCAACAACAACAATCACACAAACACACACACATACCACAACACCCCCTTATATATTATATATGTATGAGTGTGTGTGTGTGCGTCACAAAGCGCCAAATGCAGGCGACAGCTGCGCGCGCAAGGGTTAAAGTTGCCCATAGATCTCTAGAGAGAGAGAGAGGGAGATAGAGAGAAAGAGAGAGAGAGAGAGAGAGAGAGAGATAAATACTGCATTGTGATATATAGCAAATCAAGTTCGTTTGAGCATATTGCTGCATATAATTGACTGTATATATTTATATGCCTCTAACTGTGCCAACTGAGTGTTGCATAAGCTGCCACAAAGACTTCGGCCTCATGCCACTTGCCCCTTGCCACTTGCCACTTGCCACTTGCCACTTACCACTTGGCAATTGCTAGTTGCCACAAGCATTTTGACTTATGATCGACATCAATTCTAATGCGCCGCTCGCCGCTGTCAACATGTTGTTAAGCGGTAATAGATCGAACAGTCGGACCGGTGCCTGCCTGCAAGCACTAAGCACTCTGTGTGCACTATCATATAAATTTAAATTGATTTGTTTTTAGATTTTATGTAATTTATATTTAATTTAATTAATATTTTTATTCGTTCTATTCATGATGAGCAAATGTATGCAGCATTTAACACTTGTGGCTCTTCGATTTGCCGAGATCTACGTCTTTGAAGAGACAGAATCAGCAAAGACAATGAAAGAAATATCTAAATCTACTTCGATCATTCAGTTAATCAAATATAAATATATTAATATGTATAAGTTTTGTTTCACCCCCTTTAACACACACTCTAAAAACAACCAAGTAAACCCCTTAAACTGTTGTATTACAGGGTATAAACAAAAACTTGCTGTTGTTATTGTTATCGTTGTTTTCACTCTTTGCGACTAGGCCAATTGAACTTACAAAAACCGCTAACAGCCAAGGATTGCATGCATTTAAAGCATGCACTAGAGCTAACTGAATGTTATAAATAAATCACTAAATTAGACTTCAAATTGCACCTAAGTGTTTATCGATAAGCACAAGATAAATCGATAGCATTGGGGTGAAGCAATGCAATCACTGTCTATTGTGCATTCGTTGACCTAGCCTATACTAAGTTATTTTTTTTAGCGTATGCAAATGTTCGGCTTTAGCCAGGCGTAACTAGACACGCCTCTAAATTGTGCACCCAATGCAATATATATATCCATATAATTTGGAATCGTTTGCATTCATAAATTATAAACGACTGCTGAAGGTCAAAGTGCAACTGTGCTGATCAAATGCAATTTGTGTGTGGCAGCAGCAGCAGCAGCTACAAAAAGCTGATCAGGTGTAGCTACACCTGCATGGGGCAAGCTCTAGATAAAGTGGGGACAGCGTGCGCATGTGGTACACACAAATCACATGCTCAACCGCGTTGCACATTTGACAGCAAATATCTCACCTGGTTAAGCACTGGACCAGAATGGGATAGAGATAGGGATTGAGCTGGTGCTGCTGCAGGTTTAGCTTTTAGCCCTAAGTCTAATTTATGGCTTAAAATGATTTATACAATTAATTTAAGACTGTGCTTAAAACCGCAAACGAGGTATATTCCGTTTTCTCAGTTTATATAATTCTCAGTCCCTATAAACGCTTAGATCTTAAAATCTATTAAATCTAGAAGCATCAAATTTGCTATATAGAAGGATGTGTATGGGCTTAACACCCGGAGCATTACAGTACTTATTTTACCTTTCGTAACTGGCCTTTTAAGCGCTTAGATCTTGAGATCTATTACATATAGAAGCAGCGAACTTGTTCAACTGATTGCTATAAAGGCGCCAAAACTTTAGTTTATATCAAATTGCAGCCATACCGTATAATTTCCTATCAATGTCAAATTTTCTAATTGCTTGTCTTTCTGTTTGATCTACAGAATGGCTTTGTGAAGTGTGATAATAGCTGTCCGTCCATAGACGACTGTTATTTGCTGGAGTCCAAAACGAACGACACCTGCTGTCGCAAGTGCAAAGGTAAGAGGACTAACAATCTATATTTGAACGTATATATATGGAATGGTATTAACTAAGTATGTTGCACAGGTTGCATGTTTCAAGGCGTGCCATATGCCAGTGGTGCCGAGTGGAGTGATCCGTTGGAGCCCTGCAAGACGTACAAGTGCATTGCGAGTGTTGTCACGGAGACAATACAGAAATGTTATACACAGTGCGATGACAATCAGCTGACAGCGCCACGCCCCGGTGAATGCTGTCCCACATGTCAGGGTAAGTCAAATATAGCAAACAACAAGCAACAGCAACTGTTCCAAACAACTGCTCCAAGTTGTCCCCAGTTGTCCAAGCTGTTCGTATAGTTCCAAGTTGTCTATGGCTGTCCAAGTTGTCCAAGTTGTCCAGTTGGAGCTGTCGCCGAGCTGTCAACTGGTTGAACTAGTCCATCTCGTAGGCATCACTCACTAAAATTAGCTAATATCAATGGCACACGCATAGCTAGAGGGGGGTAAAGTGTTGCTGAGGGGGTTGTTTTGGGTTGTCTAACGGCAGCCGTAGCGTCTAACTAATGCCTCGTTAATCGTCAGATCGTCAGACAATAGTCTAAACGTTTGGCGTACAGATGGTCAAGTTTTCTTTTTTGTTATCGTTTTTGTTGTTGCTGTTTCTGTTGTTGTTTGTTTTGTGTCTATTTTGTGACTTTGCACGATTTGCTTATTTATGGGCTTTAAATTGTCTATTAAGTCGACAATGTCGCATTGCGTGCCAAACAAAAGGGGCAGAGCCAATATCAACAACAACAACCATACAAATTGACAGCAGCACTGTGAAGCGTATGCGAGTAGGGTGTGCACGACAGTCGCAACAAAATGAGCTCATTGATATGTATATACATATAAATTATGCCATAAAATGTGAGAGAAAATTTCAGCCTATGATATGATAGCAGTCTATATGATATAGACATTATATAGTGTCTATTATATGGGAAATTGTTTATTACATAATAATGGTATTATATAATATGGAATAATATACGATATAGACATTTTATAGGGTCGATTAAATAGCATAGTTATTGCATAAGAATGCGATTACATATTAGAATTATATAATATATCCAAAAAATTTGCAGTATTTGTTCACACTTCAAAATAGTATATACTTCTCCAGCTGTTGAAACCAATTACAGGGTATAATTAGTGCGCAATGCTGTCTGTCAGTGCAAAACTCGTTGCGACATGTGGAAAATTTCTTGGCGCACGCCCAAACCAAATGAAAAATTGAAACGAAATCCAAGCGAGAGAAAATATTAACAAAAAAAAAAAAATGAAATCAAAAATCAAATAAATATTGAAATGAAACGAATTTCATTTGCACATCATTACAGGTTGCAAGATCAATGGCCAGACGGTGGCCGAAGGCCAAGAGGTTGTCGCCTCGATCGATGATCGATGTTTGGTCTGTCAATGCAGCAGCGGCAACAAACTGAGCTGCGCCAAAAAGACCTGCCCCATACTGCAGTGCCCCAAATCGAAGCAGCGCCAGTACGCGGACGAGTGTTGTCCGCGCTGCACGGAACAACGTGAATTTGTGCCATTCAAAGGTGAGTTGAAAAAACGCCAAAATAATAGCTAAATCTAGCTGAAATTACAATTTCGCTCTGCCATATCTATTCACTTTACAGGCAAATGCATGTTCAGTTCCAAGGTGTACTATGACAAGACACAGTTTACGCCGGATCGCTGTACGAATTGCACCTGCCTAAATGGCACCTCGATCTGTCAACGTGCCACATGCCCCATACTGGAGTGTGCACCCGAATTCCAGGAGGAGGACGGCTGCTGTCCACGGTGCATCGTGGCCGAGGTACGCAGTGAATGCTCACATAATGGCAGCACCTACATGAACAACGAGACCTGGAACATGGGTCCCTGTCGCAGTTGTCGCTGCAACAATGGCAACATACGCTGCTCCGAGATGCGATGCCCGCAGGTCAAGTGCCGACCCAACGAGGAGCTGAAGGTGCCGCCAGGTGAATGCTGTGCCAAATGCATGGAGACGGCGGGCACGTGTACTGTCTTTGGTGATCCACACTTCAAGACCTTCGATGGAAAATTCTTTAGCTTTCAGGTGAGTCTTTATCTACACACCACCATCTTTTTGTCTTTCCCTCTGAATGTCACTTTATTTTGTCGTCTTTGTTTGGTTTATTAAGCTAACACAAAGCGACATTTATGCGCTCGTTTTAATGGCAATTGTGACTTACAATAATAATTGCCAGTAGTTACAAGCTTCTCAAATAAATTACACGCGACTTTTATAATCCCATAACATTTGCATAGACTTAGTTCAGGCGCAAACTCAGATTTTATAGCCCTCTCCGAATCCGGCTACAGCTGCATCTAAATTGATCGCCCGCTAAGCCAGTTGCATCTGGCTTTAATAATAACTTGAAGAGCAGCTTAATAGCTATTCGAGCCATAACAAACAAAGCATTAAACGCTTTACGACTACAACAACAATAATATGAAACAAAACACAGTCTGGGAAAAACATTTTCATTTGCATTTAGTTTTCGTTTTACATTTGCTTTCTATTAAGCACTTGAATAGTTATTTGTAAGCTTTAAGCTAAAGGGCGGCCTTAAAGATTGAATTAAAGAGCTTTTTAAATCACCTTTCAAGAATTTTTTTCTCTGTTGAATGTCATACTTCACCTCTGTCTTAAGAGGTAGGCTTTACAAAAGCCAAGCTTACTCAAGGAATTTTCGCAAAGCTTACATTTCTGAAGAGCTTTAAAGCAGTGCTTTAAAGTTATTGTACATCTTAAATTCGAAATTCACGCATTGGGTGAATAGAATAGATTCATGGTTAATTTTAACAGTTGAGCTTCAACAACTATAAGTATGAGGTGATTCTATACGTTTGTAATATATCATATAGAACAGCTTTTAACCCTGCATATTATGTTTAATTTTCACTCGCTACAGGGAAGCTGCAAGTACCTGCTGGCAGCCGATTGTCACGGACACAATTTTTCTATACGACTGACGAACGATGCGCGAGGTACACGTCGCTCATCGTGGCCGAAAACGGTCACACTGAAGCTCCGGGGATTACGCATCAATCTTGGCCAAAAACTGCGTGTAAAGATCAACGGTACACGCGTAATGCTACCCCATGATCGCAACTATAGCAGCAATGCACATGGCCACAATGTGAGCATCGAACGGCTGCCCGAGGGCGGGATTATGCTGAGAACGGAGCTGGGATTGAGCATTGAATGGGATGGTAATAGTTTTCTGCAGATATCGGTGCCAGCCGAGTACAAACATCATTTATGTGGACTGTGTGGCAACTATAATGGCAGTGGTCGGGATGATCTGACCGGAAGGGATGGACGCACCCACGGTGAGGCGGAGGTGGGGCATTTTGCCAACTCATGGAAGGTGGGTGGACCCAAATCGTGTTCGCGTGCGCGTGAGAATGTTGTGGCAAAGCCCACATGCAACAAGCTCAAGCAGAACTTCTATTGCGGCCCATTACACGATTCGGAAGTATTTGGTTACTGTGATAGTAGACTTAATCCAAACAACTATAAAGCCTCGTGCTCCATGGACGTCTGTGAGTGTCCCACTGGCAACTGTCACTGCGACAGCTTCACCGCCTATGCCCATGAATGCCGACGCCTCGGCGTCGAGCTGCCCGACTGGCGTCAGACAACGAACTGCCCGCCAGGTCCCTGGCGACGCAACACCACCAGAACCAACTATTTAGGCAATGAGCACTATCCACAGCCACATCGCCTAAACAAGCACCAGCATCATCATCATCAGCATCATCAACAACATCAACAACGTCATCATGCTCTGGCCAGTGGAGACGACGGTGCTGGTGGTAGCGGTGGCGTCATCTCAAAGGCTCGACGCCGCAAGCTGCAACAACAGCACCGACGCCAACAGAATGAGTTGCAACAAAGTGAATTCTTGATCAAGAATACACACAATAAGTTCTTAATGCAGCGTGCGCCGGATCGCACGCCGCCGCCCATACACTGAAAGGGCAAGGGCTACGTTTAAATTATATTTTAATTGAAATTTAGTTACTACGCACACACATACACACACACATACGCATACACACCCTCATGCAGGCTAAGGCGAAACGCATTGCACACTTTTAAGCGACCAACGACCATGAACTCCATTAGATCTTTAAGAAAATCTGATCTATCGTAATCTAATGTAAGGGACAAGGGTGTACGACGAGAAATACGTCGAAACACACTTAACTATCTCTCAGTTCTGTCATTGGCTTTGCAAAGTTGTACTAAAAAACAACAACAAAAGTTCCACGAGATGAAAGATTTCAAGATTTCCAAATTTCAAGATTAGAATTTCTATAGTTAAATAGCAAAGCGCATACGCACCCATGACAGCACCAGTATTAAGCTAAGCATTATATACAATTCCACATAGAACACATGCTACACATACATATATATATACACTAGTATATATGGTATGAGTACCATAAGTATAGCTATATGTTATAGCTATACAACATCCACAGAATCATAGCTCATGCTTGCCCACAACTCATGCACATTTATCGCCATTTCTTCGTTTAAGTTTTATTTATTTTAGTGTATAAGTTCTAGCTATATGTATAGATATATACTTATTTATATGCTATATATAGAAGAGATGAATTATATAGAGCCTCAACTGTGCTAATCGGAAAGTATGTTGTGTCTGTGTCTGTTTTTAAATGTATTTTGTATGTGTGTATTACGGCTTAACTTCTACTTTAACTTCTACTCAATATAAAAACTAAATATTAATGAAAATACTTAATTTTAAATATAATTATATATGTAACGCTACTATAATTATAATGTTAGTTAAATAAATTTTAGTTATTGTTTACAATTTAAGCTTTAAACATAGTGAAAACAAACAAACAAACAAAAACAAAACAAATTTGCACAAACAGTATTTTTTGCTTAGTTTTATTTTTTAACAAAACAAATAACACTTTAACTCTAACCCTTTCTCTCTCACTCACTCTCTCTATATATATATATATAAATTATGAATACTAACTCAAACAGAAGCATCTTTAAGTGCCGTTAATCTCAATGCGGAAAAAAAACAAATTTCCACTTCTATGAAATTCAAGTAAATTAAACTGTGTTAATACTTATAATGCTCTAACACAAAATAAACAAATAGAAATTGAAAAAATGAAGAAATAGTTAAACTATAAACTATTTAACAATTATTTGCCATTCTCTTTCTCTCAATAACAAATAATACCTATTATAAATTAATCGAAAGTTTAAACTAATGTACTCTCCCGTATATGTATATGGATGGATCTGTAAATGTATGACATATATATGCTTATATACTTATAAACAATATAGACAACAATACAAAAAAAAACTACTTAAAAAAACATACAAAAAAAAAAAATAAATAAATAGAAATGAAAACAATGCAAACAAATTACAACAAATGCAAGAAATGTAATAAAAATGTATAAAAAATTTTAAAACATTTGTTTTTTTGAATTAACAAAATCATCATATGTATGGACAAATTTCAAAGTCTTTAGGTTCTTAGAAAGTTTTGAATTTAATTGAAAAATGAAAGGAAATTTTGAGGAAATGTAATTTCCTATGGAATTCAAATTATTATAACTAGTTGAGAAATGCCTGAAAATGTAAGCGAATGTTCTTACTTTGAAAGTTTCAAAAGAAACTCAATTGAAAAATCTTTTTTAATCATAAAGATTTGCCCTGTACTTCGCTGGCAAATCGCTTGTACTTCATGTGAGCTGTATTTATGATTATATTGTTGATAGATCCCCTTCCCTGACTGTTGCCTGTCGAAGCTGTGGTTGTTGTGTTTTAATGTTCATGTGGCATCAGATTCGCAGGCACGAATCCAAAACATACATATAAAAGAGAATCGGAGGCAAAGGCAATAAGCAACAGCAAATAAATACAATTGCGACAGGGCGAGGCACATTGAGGCACAGACGACACAGCGTCTGGGGTGGCTCTGCCACTTGGGGCACCACTTGGGGCGTACGGAAGGAAATGAGTGAGTGCTACACAAGGCATATCATATTACACACATACATACAACACACACACACACACACACATACTTGCACAAATTATGCATGTTTGCCTAGCAATACATGTCAATGTTGTCCATAGCTTTTCGTATTGCTTCTCTTCTGTTTTGTTTCTTTTTTGCTGTTGTTGTTGTTTTTGATGTTGGCTTGCCCCAGTAAATTGTGGCAAACTATGTAATTCGAACGGGGCACAATCATTTGACTGTGCCACACAGCCACAGAGTCAGACCCAAAGTCACAGTTACAGTCATACTCTCAGCATCAGCATCAGCATCAGCATCAGCATCAGCCTCTGCCTGTGCCTCAGTCTGTACTGCATGTGATTCTTGCTTATTTGGCATGGGGGGCAGGGCAGGGCAGGGGTTTCGGGTACAGACAGTATGTTACTTATATGCCATAAGCTCGTAAATCGACGTCGATTTAGACAGAAATACAATCCTGTGGCATGGCTAAAAGAATTGTGCTCCAATCCATTCAGTAATGCCACCGCAAAGCACACGCAGTTGCAGTTGCACAGGCCTGAAGCTAAGCCAGAGGCACGTGCAGCGCATGCGCAACGACACAAGCTACACTGAGAGAAAACGAGTATTGCTTTAATTTCCTAAGTACAGAAAATTCTTTAGCTTTAATATAGATAATGAAGTTCTACTTCATAAATATGAACAATTAATATATTAATTTAATATAGAATATTGAACGTTTGCTCAATCAGCATAGACTCTTGAAGTAATGAATCATGGTTTACAACAAAAATTATGCCCTGGCCAAGAGAAATGCATCAAGATACAAAGAATATAGGAAGAAGATCGAAGAACATAAAAGAAAAACAATAGTACAATTTGGCGTATGAATTTTTTCAAGTGCATGAGAACAACTGTGATTGATGCACGTCGTCGTCGTCGTCGTTGTCGTTGTTGTTGTCGTTGTTGCTGTTGTTGATGTTGTTGCATTCAGCAGAATTGCATTAATGTGCGACTGACATCTGCGCCAGTGGCCAGTGGCCACCGACTGCGCCGACAGCAGTTGCTTCCGCGTGTGGCACAAACAAGAGAAAGCGACAGAGAGAAAGAGAATAGGAGAGAGAGAGAGAGAGAGTAGGAATGGTATAGAGCGTGGGCTACAAAAGCCAGCAAAAGATGAACGACAACGACGCGTGCTCGTGCCTTATCAGGCGCTAACCTGTCCATATCGCCCATGGCCAATATGGTGCGTGTATAATTGGAGCGTATTGACTGTGCCTTGGATGTTTGTTGACTGTGTGTTGAATGTTGGCTTTGTGGCGCCACAACGTGCGCCAAATTTGGCATTGTGGCATGCCGCCATATAAACGCAAACGCATTCCCCATAGGCAGCTGTACGCATTAGAACGTCGCCAGGCACTTAAAATCAGCGATTTATCAAGCTAGACAATGACAATGACAACGACGACAGCAACAACAACAACAACAGCAACAACAGGAACGACAGCAACAACAGCAACAACAACAGCAACAAGAGCAAC
>JBANCZ010000264.1:0-42365 GCA_037040025.1 Sphaerogastrella javana | reverse complement strand
GTGGTGTTGTGCACTCAGAATTTCTTCCTGAAGGTCAGACAGTGAATAAGGAGTATTACTTGGGTGTATCGAGGCGTTTCTGTGAGAATGTTCGTCGTAAACGGCCAGATTTATGGAAAGACAATTCGTGGATTTTGCATGATGAAAACGCGTCGTCGCACTGAGCCATAATTATTAAGGAATACTAGACCAAAAACTCAATAAATACTATACCAACAACCGCCGTATTCCCCTGACAGCTCCGTGTGAATTTTTTTATATTCCTAAAACTCAAATTGCCTCTAAATGGAACCCGTTTGATTCCATTGAAACCATCAAAACAAATTGTCAACGAGAATTAAAGGCCATACCTTTGGTGGCCTATGATCGGTGCATGGAAGAGTGGGTTCGCCATATCATAATTGTATTGTAAGCAATAAGGACTATTTTGAAGGAGACAATATAAATATTGATGATTAATTTTAAATTTATGTTTTTTTTTAACAATTCCGGTTGCTTTTTATACAGAAGGTATTCTTATTGTCACTGGTTATTGTAACATTGCCAGAGTCATGTGGCTTACCTTAACTGATACCAGTCAGGATGTCACCGTCTACTGCTCATGATGATGTTTACGGTTTGCTTAGAATATCCATGTCCCAAATTAATTTCATACCAAACATTTGGGTAGATTGCTTCATCTTGCCTTCGTCTCGGATCCTAGTGTGGCTATTATGATTCGTATTTCTCACATATCCCTTCCGAAAGATACTTATCATCCGACGTTGGAATTGTTGATTGATCTACCTGAAACTGTGGAAAACCGATTTGGGTAAATTATCTCTTATGTTCATTCAGACTGATTTGTCGAGGATTCATCTATGTAATGATTCGGACGTTACACTTGAGCTTTTTTGTTTAATAATAAATAAAATATTTAATACATATGTCCCACTTGTTAATCAGAAAAGCTCTAACAAACCAGTTTGGTTGTCTTAGGAGCTATGTAATTTAAGAAATAGGAAAAATAGGCTGTACAAAAAGTTTTAAGAGTCTGGCTTTGCTCTTGATTTAACACGCTACATAGTTGCTCGTTCCAAGAATGGTCGTTCTATAATTTCTTCGATGCGAAGCGTAGGTCATCAACGTTTCCATATTCGGTAAATTTTAACAATAGAATTACTGTTTCTGATCGTTATATAGCCGATCTGTTTTCGGAATACTTTCAAACCGCTTATTCGTCCAAGAACTATAACTTTTCAGATAAATTAATCTAATTGCATTTGTTTCCCCATAATTACTAAAAGATTGATACTTAATGAGCTAAAAGCACTTGATCCGGATAGTGTTTCCAGCTGTGTGCGTAGGTTCTGTGCGGAAGCTCTTTGTGGGCCTTTATGTAAATCATTTTCTTTGTCCGTACAGTGATGCTCTTTTTCTAGAAGGAGTCCTATATAATCCTTTACTTTAGAAAGGGAGAAAATTGAATGTCGTGAACTATAAGGATATTTCTAAATTGTCAGCTTTTCCTTAGACTTTCAAGAATTTAATGAAAAAATTGTATCTAACCTGTTAGATTTGTCTTCTTTTTATTTTAATTAGTGGTTTTCTAAACAAAATGCAAACTGATGATATTTATACTGATTTTAGTAAGGCGTTCGATTCCGTAAGCCATCCTCTTCTGCTTCATAAAGTTAATTTATTGGGATTTCCAAAAAGTTCCATAACTTGAATATCCTCTTATCTTTCGTATAGATGTCAAAAAGTTTATCTCAAGGGTTTGGTATCCTGCTCTAATAGTGTAACGTCGGGTGTACCTCAGTGTAGTCATTTACAATGTTTATAAATGACCTTCCTTGTATTTTAAAGCACTCTCGTGCAGTTCTGTATGTCGATGATGTGAAAATTTTTCTTACTTTTAACGTTTTATCTTCACGAGTTTTTGCTTTTCGCACTTAGACACTTAGGATCCCAATTAAGAGATCCTAATTGATATTTACCTAGCTATCGTAGTCGATTGCTACTTATTAACCCACATTATCCCTTACATCGTATATCCATGCTTTGGTTTATTTTTATGCTTAAGTTTATCAATGGTGAAATTGACTATAACGAGTTTTGACTCTTACTAGTAGCCAGATGAATTTTGCTGTTCCCTTGAGATCTACGAGAAACCACATACCTTCCTATCTGTCGGTATCATTTCCATTTTCACATAACGAATACTTGGTCTCACTTCTCCATAATTTGATACAAAAATTCTTTGATGCTATGAATGTTGTGCTTTGGTACATATGTTCAGAATTTCATAATACCCTTTTAAAATTTTGGATGCCTATCTAAATGTTTTAGCGCCTGCTTTGCAAAGACCGTTTTGCGTATGTATTGGTATACATTTACACGCATAGGCATAGTCTGTTTTTCAAACGAAATATTGAGTGTGTGTGTGTGTATGTGAAGACCTTTTGCGTTGAGTTTTTCGTGCAATCGGTCTTTTGATGGGAGTCATTGCGCGAGCGCTTTTCGTTTCACTCTTCACGAAATGCTCATTGAAAAGAGACATACGAAAGCCATCGACAAAAGTGTTTAACAGAAAACATAAATAAACCAGCAAGATTCTCCTGCTCAGAGCGAGACCGAAAAAGTGTGCACGGTCGCAACCAAACCGCACTAAGAATAACGGTCGACAGTTATTTGCATGCTCTGGTTTTAAGCTAATTTTAAACCTCCGGGTATCTACCAGAGGCGATTTGAGGGTCGGTATCTGAAATCTTATTATGTGTTAGAGCACAGTAGAATTTAATTAAGTACATGTTATGTCTACTAAAATTTCTGGTATTCAACTGTAGGGGAGTGGGGCCAGGTATCCAAAAGGTTATAAAAACAATAGATGTATAATATGAATGTAAAAATGTACCCTAAATACAGTAGAACCTTTTTAGACCTTGTGTATATATATTCTTGATCAGGAAGAGAAGTCGAGTCGATTGAGCCATGTCCGTGTGTACGTCCGTCCGCCTGTATGAACACCTAGATTTCGGAAACTATAAGAGCTACAGTCTTCATATTTGGCACGAACACTGCTTTTGCTTGCAGGCAGATCAAGTTTGTTGCAAATGTTGGATTCCTCCCCCCACTCCTGATATATTGGGGAGCCCATAATTTAAAACCCCAACTGGTGGAGCTCCTAAAAGGCGCAATTTTGAAGGTAGAAAGTTGTGCTTTCGAACATATATCCAAAATTACATTACACACATTCTATATATCGATAATCGATTTTGATTATCGATTAACGATGTCGATTATCGACATTAATTAGAAAAATCGGTTATGGATAATACTATACAACACCGAAAATTTACTGCATATACTAAACTGCACCAAAAGACCATACTAATCCGGAAATACTAATCTGCTCCAAAAATACTATTCGGTTCCGAAAATACCAAACACAAGGTCCTTACTGTCGGGCCAGTCCCTACTGTTGGATATTTTTTTCCTTTGTGTTTCTCCATCTGGCATATAATGAACTCAACTCGAAGAGAACTCTTTTTTTTTCATTTGGAGCTACTGCTGCTGCTTTTCCAGCTGTCATTTTCCTCTTCTATATATGTATATGCAATATGAATTTCACACAAATGAGCTGATTTATTTTGCATTTTATTTTGATTCCAGTTTATGCCCAGTTGGGGGAATTAAATGTTCAACTTTTAAATGAAAAGCGCAATGTAGTTTCGCAGGAGGGGAAAAAACTACGTGAAAAATCCATCGAAAAATGTATAATAAAAATGCAAGAAGAGGATAGTCGAAATTGGAGTTCAGCGATATGGAAGGAATTAGTTAAAAATATTGTATATGATTTAAAGGCAGCAAATAAAGTTGAACTAAGTACCATACAGTGTATTAGAAGTCTTCTATTCACTAGAAGTGTAAGTGCAAAATTTCACAATAATATATATATGTTCTATATTATATTATAATATAACATAAATAAAGAACCGAATCAAATTTATTAATACTTTTCGAATTAGATATATTATACCGCTATTTCACTAGATATCATTTCATGATGGGTATATGATCTTAAAAATATGGTTCTGTATAAGCTTAATTAATATTGTTTTCCACTTTTAACGACCTACCTTACTTTATAATAAACAAAAAACATTCGAACACTTATATAAAAAAATTTCATTTGCTTTAAATATCAATGTACCTCTTCGTATTGGAAAACCCTATACTTTATTGCACTTTTTTCTGTGAATCTGTGTATTGCAACTTAATTAAAAACTTATCATTATACAACCACTATACCATATTGTATGATATCATTCAACTAATGATATGACAGAAATACAAACACTTCTTGAATAGATCTCATTAGGAGTATAAATATATTTTAATTTAAATTAAATTAATGTTTTAATTCTTTCATTTGATTGCCATCCATATACTTACCGCCACAGTGATCCTTGAAGTCATCACAGCAATCACCCAGCTTGAGGCAGGCATGATCGCAATAGCAGGGCTTATCGCTCAGATCCTCGATGATGGCATTAACGGGAGCCTTCTGCACCACGCACGACGAGTCGCGTCCATTGCAACAGAGCTGCGCCTCGCGACAGGAACCGGCTGCCACCAATGGTAGCCACAAGCCTGGCCCCAGGCCCAGACCCATCAACAGGGTTAACATCAACGGCGACATATCAATTCGATTCCAGTTTGACATTCTCCACGAGGCGTGCTCGCGCGTTTTTCCCTTGGTTTATTTCGCTTTTCGAATAAATGATTTCAGTGCAACCCTATCTATATATATATATATATATATTCGTATATTTATATATATATATATATATCTTATATTTTGTATATATATGTACATATATATGTCATATATTCATATAGAGAAAGGCGATTAAAGCTATGTCATACACAGGCACACACAAATACATCAAATGCTTTTTATGTGTGAATGTGAATGTATGAGTGTGAGTGTGTGTGAACAAATGCAATTTACACCCAAAAACGGAAATTAAAACTAAAATTGAATTATGGCAATTGTGTGCCGAGAGAGAGCCAGAGCCCAACTATCGAGATGGCTGGCCTTTAATGGCAAATATATGGCCATAAGAATGATACACAGAACGAAAATTCCGCTGACCCCAAGGAATACAAGATTAACGATATTTCTAAAGGTTAATTTTAAAGGCTATGAAATTTGATCTCATACGAAACAAATATAAAATAAGGTATTCCTTGGAATCTCTTCAATATTTTTAAGATATTTTACAACTTTGGATCTATAAAATAGATTTTGAAACTTCAAATAATACTAGATAGATCGCAACTTAAGTATAGATGAAAATATAGATAAAAATATGCAGAAGATCGTACAAACTGAGCTTTAATCGAGAAAAAGGAAAGGAATTGTTAAGGAATATGATATTTGATCTCATATGAAACATATATAAAATAAACTGTTCCTTGGAAATCCATCAATATTTTTAAGATAGTCTAATATATGAGATCTCTGAAAACAATTTTGAAACTTGAAATAATATAACTTCGATCACAACTCAAGTATAGATCATAATATAAAATGATCAAAATATGCTGAAGGTCAAACAAACTGAGCTTTAATCGAAGGAAAGGATTATCGAAAATATTTTCGTTTTAAAGGTATCTCAATTTATTCGTAATGTAAGTTGAATTTAGGGAAAGTGCAAATTTGATGTGGGGATAATTTGCAGTGTAGAAATGGGGAACTGGGCGTAAAAACGGCACGCAAACCGAAACAGTAAAAGGCCAAAAAACGTTGAGGCAGTCGATATTAGCCACATTAGCAGCTTGAAGAACTGAGGGGCAACAGAACGGTATGAACCGAAAACACGGCAAAACGGAATCAAAGTAGGTCGACAGAAGACTTGCACACGGCATAAAAAGCCAGATAGACCCAGAGAGAGAGAGAGAGAGAGAGGGGGAGAGAAAGAGAGAGGGAGCAGAATGGTTTAAAGGAGAAGAGGTGTTTCTTATACCTGGCTCCTACCTGACGCTAAATCAAGTGACGTAGGCAACTGAATCGGAGATTGGGCATTGAATGGCTGCTACCCCTCCCTCCCACGCCCCCTGCTCTGTCTTGGGGGAAGAATTAAAGGGGCAAAGGCGACAAGAGGATTGCGAACGGTGCTGCTCTGGGGCTGTTTTGCATAAAATATTGAACAAGTGGCAACAATGAAAGGGCCAAAGCTGCCCCAGCATCTGTAGCCGAAGTCAAAGTCGATGGCATTCGATGGCGTTCGATGGCATTCGACATTACCGTTCCGGGTATAATAAAACAAAGACTTCAATTTTCATAAATCGTTGCGAACGAATCGTAAGACATTCAGAATTTATATTAACAGCTGTGGCAAGAAAGGGCTGACAGAATCAATGAGCTGGAAGTGAATGCTACAGCAACTGAGTGGACTCATTTTCTTCTACATTCAATCCCTTCAAGCATAACCATCAACGTCGTCGTCGTCGTCGTCGTCGGCATCAGCAGTGAAATTTTAAATCGAATCTCAAAATGAGTATTTGTGAATAAAGTGACAAAGATATTCCTTCTTTCAAACTATTCATTCTGACAACTTGAAAAACTTAATTAAAAATTTTATACACTCAACACTCGAAAAAGAGCAATGATTCGTACTCTATATATAAAAGATTTGAAGAGTATTCAAATGTTAATAATCATTGTACTGTTACTTTTGAATACTCTTCAAATCCACATTAAAATGAGTATACCCGAATAAAGTGACAAAGATTTTCTTCCATTCAAACTATTCGCTTCGTCAAGTTGAGTAGCTCAAGCAAAAATTTCATACACTCAACACTCGAAAAAGATTCGTACTCTATTCATTAAAAATTTGAAGAGTATTCAAATATATATATATATATATAGACATATATATATTCAATCTATTATAATCAATGATGAATGATGCATTTCCACTGTAATTGACTTGCATATATTCATATATGTACTCATGCTTCGGAATAATGTACTCAGTTTATGCCGACGCTGGCTCATATCCTTTCGATCGAGGCAATTGACTCACATTTGCACTCAGACTGACAGCAACACTGAATGAATGAACGTTCGGGGCATTCAATGCACTAGGAAATGTTTGTGAATGCTCCAAATATGAATCATGTGTCAAAATGGTAATGGATATGGGGTAAAAGACTCATAGCTTTTGACAGCTGCCGTCAGCGAACGAATCAAACGAATCCAACGAATACAATGAATCCAAAGAATATCCAAAAAAGAAAATCTCTTAAAATATACTGCGATAAAGGAATCAAGGAATCATGGATAAAGCATAAACGCTTTACGCTTCAGGTCAGGATACAAAATTTAAAGAAGACCATCAACAACAACAATAACAAAAAATTACACAAAAAAAATACCAAAAAAAAAGAGAAGAGAAAAGAGGAAAAAGAAAAGAGAAAAGAGAAAAGAAAAAGAACGTTTTAAAAAAATGAACAGAAAGAGCAACATGACAAAATAAACAAAGAAAACTAAATTTCCGCTTTAGGCACAACTTGCGCATCCTTGTGTGTGTGTGAGTGTTTTTGAGTATGTGTGTGAGCGCGAATGTGTGTGTGAGTATTTGTGAGTGTGAGTGTGAGTGTGTGTTCTTGAGCGACAGCACGCGACATAAATGTTCTTTAATGATTAATAACATTTTTCACTCCTTTTCTTTCGCACTCGCGCACGTTTCGCTGCGGTTTCAGTTTCAGTTTCAGTTTCACTTAACAAACACAAAAAAAAAAAAAACAACAACAAAGATTTAGAGCTGAAAACCCCAAAACAACGGCAAATACAGCAGCTGTGTCTGTGGAATCAGTATGAAAATCCAATAACCGCGAAAGGCAACACCAACAACACCAACACCAACAACAACAACAATAGCAACAATAAAAACAATATAAAATTACAACAATAGTTGCTAATGTGAAGGCGAAAATTCTATTGGATAATTCTTTGATATTGTAATATTGAGATATTGTGATATTGTTGTTGTTGTTTTGAAGCTCCACACGTGTGTGTTGACAACTTGTGCTTACGTTTATTTGGTTACGCTATTTGGCGAGTCGAGTCTCTGTTTACGTATTACGTTATGGTGGGCGACGCGCAATAAGTGCGAACACTACGAAAGCCGGTCGACGACTGTGGCAACTGCTGTTCGTGTGGTGAATTATAAAGCTGCCTAAAACGCAGCCAAATAACACTTCGGCTCTCGCGTGTGTGTGTGTGTGTGTGTGTGTGTATATATGTGTGTTCGCTTCGTGTCTAGCACTCGGCTCTCATTGTAGCGCACTTCGTAGGCGCTGCGCCAGCTACAGGGAGAATCGCAGTCGCAGTCGAATCGGAGTCGGAGTCGGGGTCGGAGTCGGAATCGGAGTCAAAGTCGGAGTTGAAGTCGCAGTCGGAATCGTAGTCGAAGTTTGAGTTTGTGTTTCAGTCGCATTTGGTGAGCCAGTGCGAGTGGGTGTGGGGCTGGGTGCTGCAGTTGTAGTCCCAGTCCTTTCGTTTGACACGTGCATGGCGTTTTGATTTGTTTGTTTTGAGTGGGTTACCGCTGTTTTTTTCTGCTCTCTCCCACTTTCTTTCTTTCCTCCCTCTCTCTCTCTCTCTCTCTCTCTCTCTCTCTCTCTCTCTCGCTCTCTATGGCTGACGGCAGTTCGCTTTTTGGACTCACCAAGTGCCTCCAATTTCGGCATTGTCAAGTGACACTTGCATTCCACTCGAACCAGAAAAACAAAAAACAAAAAAACAGACAATAGAAAAAAGCGGCATTAACTCTGTGGTGAGTTTTGAATGAACTATGGGGTTTAGTTTGAATAGCGCCAGCCTCGCAGAGTAGTTAAAACAATGTTATCATCATGCTGACAGCAAACGTTGCTCCTAACAGTCAGTAATGGACCAATGGATGCCCAGATATACCCTGTAGAGATATACAAAAATTGCATTTATATACAAATGAAAAGAATCATCATTTCTTATATAAGTTAATTATTAATTCAACATAATCATATTTATCACACTTTATGTAATTTACTTATTTATTTAATTTGTAATTTATTTAAAGCGTATCTACAATTCGAATAATATTTTCGTTGCGACAACTGTTACATGCCAGACGGCCATCTTTACTCTTAACTCGTCCGCACGAGGAAGTGGAAGCCATTGTTTTTTTTTTCCCACACACACTGACACGCAGCCCACAAAATAGCTTCATTTGTGAAAATTGTTTGTAATAGCCTGAGGCTAATCTAATATACGGTACTGCTTAAGTTCTTATAAAGAAAAACTAGCCGCAATACCAAAACCCAAACTGAACATAACCCAACTTTTTCACCATACCCTCGATCACAGGGTGGTTATTTGTTTACTCACCATGCCATTTTCACTGTGTATTTACATAACATAGCTTATAGTGTGATCAATCCAATCCAATCTAAAATACAATTTCAGCTGGTCATACTTCTGGCGCTCTAGCTGGAAAGCGAAGTGGAACGTAGGCTTAATTGCAAGCTGTGGATTTTGAGGAACTTCTTCGAGGTTAACTAACATCAACATGACAATGCGACCCATATTTCCCGCACAAAACAACCAGTAATATGACATTCGAGAGTCAAATTTTTTTAGATCTAGTAAACATGGTAATCACAATTTTTAGATCTAGTAGTCTTTTCGCAAAGAATCGTCAGATATAGCCTCCCAGCGCCAAAATAAAAATTCAGTTCTTTCTACCTCTGCTTCGAGTAACATCTAAATTTTACTGTGAACACAAAATTATAGAAATAAAAAAAAAAAATCCGCTGAAAAATATTTGTGGATTAAATATTTCGGAAACTATTCTTTGATATATTTATATATACGTATAATATAATATATTATAAAATAAAATATAATATAATAAATATAATACAATATAATATAATATAATATAATAGTGAGTAATAATCTAAAGGATTCGACATAATTAACTTAACTTCAGTATTAGCTTATTTGGTATTTTTTATTAGTTATTGCTATTCAAATTTTGTTTTTAATTACAATAGAAAATAGAAACTAAATTTATTCGTATTTCTGTTATTAATTATTATTTTATTTCGTTAAATTATGGAAACTAAATCGAATCATACCTAATTTTTTTTTTATTGAATTTTTCTTAAATTCTTTTAGAAACTATATCATATGTGTACATGTTTTTTGTTATTAACTATAATTTAATATTTTTTATTGAATTCTTACAGGAAAAAAAGTAGTTATATTGGAATTGGGGAATTCCATTTCCACATCGAAAGTTGCCACGTCAGATGAATGCCTACGATACACTCGCCTTTTTACACATTTATACTTACTTCAACACACTGAAATTAGAAACTTACATGGACAGAGTATACCATTTACATAGATTTATCAATACAAATGTTGGATGTAAGTATTGACGCCGTTGCCCTAATGCAATGCATGCATAATATTTACTAAATACATTTTATATACTTATCCCTATTATTTAGTACAAAACACTTGAGGCGCCTTCAGTTTGTACGGTACCGCATCTCTTCTTACTCCTTTCCTGGAAGGATGCCTTGGATTAGCGTCGTTGAAAGCCTTCAAAAATAAAATCGAACAACAAATGAGCAGTTCAGGATCTAAAATGCACTGTAACCATATGTTTGATTAGAAGAGTACAAATGTATTTTAAGAGATTTATAAAAAAAAATTTTCTTAAGTATAGATGTACAAATGAATGAATAAATGAATATCTTTATAATAATATGATCCACGCATTTGTCAGTACGATCTGCAGTCTAGTTCTTAAAATGTTGTGATCTTACTGGGCTTGAGTATATATTAGATTTGCACTTGGCCATATAAGAGGTGCGGGTAGACCCTGAATTGGGGTCAGACATGGGCGTATAGTGGCTCCTGAAACGAATAACACTTCGGATTTTTTTTATTCTTAGACCGTGTGTTCAAAAAACCCAAAAAAAAAAACGGTATATAACTTTCTGCAAAGTCGATTTGTGTGTAACAGGCTGAAGGAGGCGTGGCAGACCCCACAAAGTATCCACAATTAGAAGTGCAGCCAGACAATGAATCGGCTGGTTAAATAAATAAGAATTCGGATAATTGAGTATTAAATTTTTGTAGATCTAGTAAACATAGTAATCACAATTTTTAAATCAAGTAGGCTTTTCGCACAGAATCACCAGATATAGCCTCACAACATCAATAAAAAAATTCAGTTCTCTCATGCTCGGCTCCGAGTAACATCCAAATTTTACAGTTAACAAAAAATTAATGAAATCAGAAAAATTCAAAAAAAAAAACAAAAATATTTGACTGAAAAATATTTTGATTGAAATTTCGGAATCTGTTACTATATTTGCACTATATTTTGATGCTGTTTTATAGTCCATTTTAATATTCGTTCGGATTTTTATTACTCTGTTGCAAGTCTATACATATTTTGGAGACATTTTTAGTTAATATTTATATAAAATTGTGAGTAATAATCGAATGGATTCAACAGAATTATGACCTCAATTACAATCGCAACTTATTATTTGCCAGTAATTAATACAACATATTTTTTTTCTTCCCACAGAAAGGAGCACAAACTTAAAAAAAAAGACAGTAATATTGGAATTTGTGAAGTATTAAACATGCACATTGAATTTCATTTCCACTTAGAGAGATCCAACATATTATGAAAGCACACACATACATACATACTTTTACACGCTGAAAGTGTAAACGTACATGGACACCCTTTAGTTAATTTTACCGTAAAATTCGAAGTAAGTATTGTAGGCGTTGTCCTATAATACATCATTTTTAGTTTAAATATTTATATATTCTTATCCCTATGCTTTAGTTCTTTGTACGGTACTGCACCTCTTGTTTAATCCAGCCCTGGAAGTTTGTTTTAAATTGGCGTAGTTGAAAGCCTTCAAAGAAAAAAAAATTTTTTTTAAATGCACACTTTTTTAATTTTCTTAAATTATAAACAAACGTTCAATTAGAAGAATACAAACATGTTTAAAAGATTTAACAAAAATGTTTTTTAATTTTAAATGTACAAATTGTGGACGTTGATATTTTATTCGGCAGTAAAAACAAGTGGACCTACGACACCAAGCACGGGTGTGATAACGCGTGGACCCAGCTTATAAGAAACCTGACCACCACCAACAGAGGGGTGCACCGCGTGACGTACGGAACAATGAGAGTACGCGAGAAATCAATAATAAAATATAAAAATTAAATATAAAAAAGGAAGGAAATTTTCACAACAGGCAATAAACAGAATTACAACTTCTAAGATCATATACGATTAAGATACGTTAATATCTCTTTCTTAATTAAAGAGTGAGTTCAACAATATTGATTAGGTTATTGTGGTTAGTGTGCATAATACTCGAAAAGGATTATGATCCGCAAAGTTATACAAAATAGATAGAGATTAACTTGGTTTTCTGATCCTAAACCCTTGAGATATCTTTTTTGACATCTTATCCATATATAAGAGGACATTTATGTAATGAGATTACTTATAGACGCAAACTGATAAATTTAACGAAGCAGAAGGAAATGGGTTACGGAACCGAACGCCTTACTGATGATTTCACTAAACATCAGATTCCATTTTGTTTACGAAACCGTTAATTACGAGAGAAGAAACTATATTATGTCAATGAGAGTAGATGAATTTTTCAAAAAACTAATTTTGATGTAGTGAAATATAAGATATACGATAATGTTGAGAAGTCATTAATTTCTCAAAAGTCTAGACAATTTAAAAATACACCTATAGTTTACAACATTAGTTTTAAAACCTTTATTAAATAAAGGGATTACACGACTAACTCTAGACTTTGAGAAAAGATCCTGATGGAACAGACAATGACAATTGGTTACATAATGACCCACAAAGAGCTTCCGCACAGATCCTAAGCCCACACCATTCGGACTATGTGAGAACACAGGTTAAAAGTCTTTGGGCTCATTAAGCACATATCGCTCAATAATTATTGAGAAGCGAATGTAATTTGATTCATTCATGAGAAGGATAAGGTTCATTACTTTGGAAGAAAATTCTGAACTGAACAGCCATATCGCTATGAAAATGTTGACAACCCACGATTCGCATTGACGAAATTATAGAATCTTTTTGGGTCTTTTTGAAAATGAATACGATATTCACCTAAATAATATACATACCAACGACTCTTCATGGCCCTGGCAGAGCCGAGTTTTTCTCTTTTTTAAATCAGATAACTCTTTATTGAAGCGAACTAAAACAAGTGAAACACATATATAGAATATTTCATTTAGTATAGAGAACCTCATTTGCAACGTCCAAATCGTTACTTAGATGAATCCATGACCAATCAGTCTGAATCAACATGTCAAGCAAATTAGCAAAATCTGTTTTCGAAAGCAACAATAGGTGATCGAGTCAGAAGTGGTTTCAGGTAGGTCAATCAGCACTTCCAACGTCGGATGTTAAATGTCCTCAGGATGGAATATGGGAGTAATATGGGATACAGTAGCCAAAGTAATTATAGAAAATTATAAAAAACATAAAGTAAATGGAGAAATGAATGAGTAAATGGATGTCTGTATAATTATATGATGATAGTGTCCATGCGTTTGTCAGTGCCAGTGCAGCCAGACAAAAAATTGGGCTCTGACATGACTTGATTATCTGATTATATGAATAACACTTCGGATGATTAAGTATTAAATTTTTGTAGATCTAGTAAACATAGTAATCACAATTTTTAAATCAAGTAGGCTTTTGGCACAGAATCGTCGGATATAGCCTCACAGAATCAAAATAATAATTCAGTTCTCTCGAGCTCTGCTCTGAGTAACATTCAAATTTTACAGTTAACAAAAAATTAGAGAACCCAGAAAAATTCAAAAAAAAAAAAAAAAAAAAAAAGTCTACCGAGAAATATTTTGATTGAAATTTCGGAATCTGTTGCTATATTTGCACTATAGTTTGATACTGTTTTATAAACCATTTTAATATTCGTTCGGGTTTTTATTACGCTGTTGCAAGTCTACATATATTTTGGGGACTTTTTAGTTAATATTTATATAAAATTTATATAAAATAGTGAGTAATAATCGGACGGATTCAACAGAATTATAAACTCGATTACAATCTCGGCTTATTCCGGTAAATATTATAAAATATTTATTTTGATTCTTACAGAAAGGAGCACAAACTTTTAAAAAAAAAATATTTATATTGGAATTAGTGAAGTATTAAACTTGCACATTTAATTCCATTTCCACTTTGAGAGATCCAACACAATATGAATGCACATACATATATACGCATTCATATGCATAGATACACACTTTATTACAATGGAATTGTAAACGTACATTGAGACAAATATTCGAAGTAAGTTTTGTTGTCGTTATTTTATATATATATATTTATATATACTTATTCCTATTATATAGTACAAAACACTTAAGGCGACTTCAATTTGTACGGTACCGCTTCTCTTCTTAGACCTACTCTGGAAGGATGCCTTGGGTTAGCGTCGTTGAAAGCCTTCAAACAAAATCGAGAAAAAAGAATACCTCGGAATTTTGGCGGCGTTTGATTTATACATTTGATTAGGAGAATGCAGATATTTTTTGTTTAAAAAAAAAAAACATTTTTTACTATACTTTTGCAATTGAATGAATAAATGAATGTGTGTATAATATGAATCTAGTTTTCACGCATTTGTCATTGTGAGGTGCCGCCTAATAGACAAAAGAATGTGACCGTCTTGGGCTTATTTATATACCAAATAACCCTGTCCCAACCATTTGCACTTGGCCATATAAGTAGACCAAGACAATGAGGCCAGACAATGAATTGGGCTCTGACATGGTTGCATAGATTTTTTTTTTCAAGGCAAATGCATTGAACATGCCAAGGCAGCAGAATATTATGATGGGGGCCCTTTCTATAAAGTAGGTGTCCTTAGACAGAGGTGGGATTCGGCAAGGGGACAGGTTAAATAGTTCAAAGGAAGCAAGTGACATTTATGCTGACTACAATAAAAGCATGCGACAGGCAATGCTCCGTCTCTATCCTCGTCTCCGTCACCATGTCTCTCTCTCTCTCTCTTTGTCCCAACCCCTTGCCATTGTCGCGCCTCTGGCTGCAAGTTGACTCGCAAATATTTGCCGGTTAGGCAAACTTATACCATTGCCCCCAGCCGTGTAAATGATGGTGATGGTGATTCGGGAGGCTGAGCACTGCAGAGTGTCATTGTATGCGTTGAATTTTCCGCTCCAGATCATAAACAAAGCGCACGGGCTCTATTCCACACAGACGCTAATACATGCATTCGCAATCGCATACACTCATACACATACAGGTGGCATACCTTCATCCAAGTAGTTCCCTCTGGGGGCCAACAGGATGCAGAGCGCCCGCAGTCATTTCACTGTATCACGCTTTTAGTTGGAGCTTGTTGTTTATGCATTCGGTCTGGCATTTAGTTGCACCTACTATATATATGGTTTGATTTGCAAATGCCACCCGCATCTATACAATGATCTTGCTAATTGACTGATTGATTGATCGCCATGCGGCGTTTGAGTAATTCGATACGAACCCGATGCAGTGCATCCATCTTTTTGTGTTACTCCTCCTCACATTAAGTTATTTAATATGTTATAGTTTCTATATACATATAGAGATGGCACGATTAATCATATGATGGACAATAATCGATTATATTACTAAAAGTTTCGATTTAATCGAATCGAAAAGAGTGTAATGTAATGTGTAATGTAAAATTAAAATTAATCATATAACCAAATAATCGATTTATAGGAATTTTTCCCAGCCCTATATACACACATTTATTAGTTATATAAACACTTTCTCAATAAGCTCTTGATGCATTATTTCATTTGGAATATCGATAAAACTCATCACTGTTCATCACACGTTCCATTCCAATCGGTTGAAAAAAGGACAAATTTTATGTCGCCGCTCGGAGCAAAATGCAAAAAGGCAACAATTTAGAAACAGCTAAAATTGCAATGACAACAACAACAGCAACAACAACAAAAGCAACAGCAGCAGCAACAGCAACAGCAACAACTAGCAATGGCAACTCAGGACCAAAGGCAACTTTTGCCAACTAATTGAAATGCCTCAGTTCTGTCCATGCATAAACAAATTAAGCGTTCAACATAGGATAGAAAGAGACAGTATAAGCGTATGCGTGCAAGTGGAAATGATAGAGATAGAAATAGAGAAAGATAGAGAACGAGAAAGAGAAAGTGAAATGGAGATAGAGATAGATAGAGGGAGCTGTGCGGGTAAATGTGTCAGCTTAGCCAACAAATCTGCTTGGAATCCCAATTTTCTTAGAGAAATGTACTGCCTGATGTCCAAATACAAAATACCCTGTACAATGCCAATTCACATAGGGTAGTTGTGTGTCATGGCAGTCAAATGAAACTGCATGCGAACATTTGAAATGCCTTCATAATGGATATTATAAATATTCAGACAATGAAATCAAATGAATTATTACATTTCAACTTGTACTGTGCCCCAACTGTGAAATCCAATTGGAAAATAAGTTGCCCCAATGTCCGATCCGATCTATTAGCTACCACCCCTCTAACATTCTTCTCCTGCCAACAGTTTACAGGCAGACTGAAGCAACCGAAATTGTTTTCAATATCATAAATTTATAAATATCATCATATGGGATGGCAGCGGAAACTTTGATTTCATCTCTTCACAGTCGACTATAATGTATAAATACATGTGTGTGTGTGTATGTGTGTGTGTGTGTATGTGTGTGTGTGTTCATTTTGGGATCTGTTGAAACTGTGCCAAATGCCACAGACGGAGACGACAACTCGACAGTTGCAATTTGTGCGCCGCGACTCGAACAACGCGTGGAAAGTGTGGAAAATTCTTCTTGTTGTTCCTGTTGTTGTTGTTGTTGTTGTCATTTTTGTTATTGCTGTTTGTTTTTCTTTTTTTTTGGTATTATTGTTGTGATATTATTTATATGCGTGTAATCAGTTCATAGCGTAATTAAATGACAACTTGTTAAATAAATCTATTAAAAACTCTGTATACAGCGCATAGCAAATTATCAATTAAAAGCAATTCATTCAACTGCCAATCCAGGAAAAATGCCAGCCAGGAAAAATGTAAACATTTCAATGCATCCAGATTGGGGGGAGGGGATGTTGGGGTTAGCTCGGTACGCTGCAAGTGGGTGGGGATAGCCCAACACCTGTTGGCAGCAAAGATGGGAGGTCGAATGAGCGGGGTATAGAATTGTTCAAATAAAGGTTGTAATTTTCTTGTCAGTTATGATGGCATAATTAAAAATTCATTGAATATACAGTTACACACAAACGTACTATTTAAAGAGTTGATATCAAAGGGACAGACATACATATCTATATATATATATATCCATATATATATGTATATTTTTATATACATATAAAGCAATTGAAAAGGCCAAACATCAGTGCAAACAGAGGACGCAAAGATTTTTGCTCTTCGTGTTATCAATATACCAAATGCATAATACCCTTACTGAAATGTCCCTACAATCTATACATTGAGATATTCAATAGGAAACTATTACCTAAAAAAAAGTTATTGGATTAAAGTGATATTGATGTATATTGTAAAATATTCCATAAATTTCATCTAGTCAAAAATATAAAAAATTACAAAAATTCCAACTATTTTGGCAATAATCTCTTCTTTCTTTGGTTCCCCAGGGTATACAACGATTCCGCTGTATTCATACAGTTATTTATTTACAAAACAAACTTGACTCATACTTTATAACTTAATATTGCCTTTTTAAACGTAGTAATTTATTCGAATTGAAAAAAAAATGCTTGTATTTTTTGTTTAAATCAAATACACAATATTTTTAAATTTAATATTTCTTTATATGAAAAGGATCCAAATTAAAATTAACTTAATGAAATTTAAAATAGATATATTTCCTTTTTTTTCGAATATCGTAGATTTTTTCAAGTGTATAATAAGTAATATATTAAGAATAATGAAATATTGATCACAGCTAATTGAAATGCATAAAAATTCCTATACCATAAAGAGAGAACACATAGAGAGAAACAAATAGATTGTGAAAGAGCGAGAGAGCAACACATAAACAAACTGATCGCACATACACCACATGTTGCTCTATTCCCAATTTGACCCCATAGTACCCAAATGCTCTTATGCTTACACAGACCACTGTGCTTCACCGCAACGCGGCAAAATAAATTCTATATTTATAGAGCGACAGAGAGTGAATGCCTCAGAGACAGCGAAAGACAGAGAAAGACAGAGAAAGGTAGAGAGACGAAATAGATTTTCAATAGACATATTCTATAAATAAACATACATATATACATATGTGATCCACCACCTCCTATGCACTCACTCATTCGTTGTCTCTCGGCCCACTGTGCACAGTGAATTCCCTTAGCATGGTGTCAACGGCATAAATTCAATTGCAAATAAAACAGAAGGCGTACAGAAAAACTAAGAAACTATTTTGATATGAACATATATTTCTCTCATATAATGTCTGAGCGAAATTTGTTATGCTGTCAAATTTTCGATGCAATTTAGTTGAACTAGAGGTCGAATAGATGAATAAAACAGTACGATTAACTTAACTATGATACAATTTTCAAATGACTGTCCAAATTTCACAATTACCTGTTACTATTACAGAATTCTATCTAAATATTTACTAAATAAACCAATTGAAAATGTGACTGATTATTCGAGAATTTTTTATGCTCTGAACGCCGTACAAATTAGATTCGTTTCTGGTATTTCGAGTAGCCTTTCTTTTAAGACACTTGTAAACACTGCTGAAAATCTATCAACGTACATTTTTGGACAGTGGGTGCAGCAAGTGGCACGTCATTGAGTTGCATAAACTAAAAAGTGGCAACAAGGCAGAGGGCGGGCTCTTCACCTGTTGCCCGTCGTGAGTTGCGCGTTGGGGCATTCAACACTGAGTGTCTTTTAATTGCCAGCTGTTGGCAACAGTAGCAACACGCCACATCGGAAATACCGCCACCCTTCCACCCACGCCACGCCCTAGCCACCCTGCCATCCCGGTATCCTGCCACCCTGCCACCCTGCCACCCTGCCACCCTGCCACCCTTGCACCCTGAAACCGTCTACCATCTGCCACCTGCCGCAGGCGAACAATGACATAGAGGCAGGGCGGGCAGGCAAGATTGGGCCATGTGATTAATGAGCCGGACACGAACATGGCAGAGCAATTAGAATACAATTAGCAGGGAATGTGCCAGTCCCATCGACATACGCATTGACCATAGCCAGAGGCGTACGCTCTAGAAGAGGGTGCAGCCAAATCGCAAATCTTAATATATACCATACACATATTATGAGGGTACTATTGCCCATTGGGTTTGACAGTTGTCATGGTATTTTTCAGCGGCTCCTCATATGTCAGAGGTCATCACGAAACTCTGCATACAATATGACGGCTCTCATGGAGACGAGTTGACCATATGGGCATATTTTTGTGTAGGTCCAAAATTCTCACAGACTCTTTTACCATGTTTGAGAGCTCATCATATATTTCAAGCGGGTAAACCTTAATAATAATATAATATAGTATATAGGTATTATGCCATATGCACATACATATGATACTTGGAAACACTTTGTAATACTGCCTAGACTTAAGGGGTTAGTTGTATGTTAGTTGTACACCCCCGCTCGGGCGACGCCACTGTACATAGCCATTGGACACTAATGAGCACTTTTGTTTTATGCGTCGTTTTCAACAGAGGCGCCACCACAAACAGGCGCGCCAACATCCAAAGGAGCTGACAGACCAAGGGAAAGCAAAGGCGCAGGGGCAGGCAGGAAAAACGGTCGCCGCTTATCGAGTGGAACACTCAGAGATCTATGGACGCTATTTGGTGGCCAATCGTCAGCTGGAGGCGGGCGAGATGCTCATCAGCGAGGAACCGTTGGCCATTGGACCCTGCGTCAGCTGTGATGCCGTTTGTTTGGGTTGCTATCAGCCGGTGAGCATTGACCAGTCACAACAGTATCGCTGTCCCGGTTGTGGTTGGCCGCTGTGCAGCGCCAAGTGCCGTGGTAAGGACCAGGTGAATGGCCACAGCGCCAAGGAGTGCGAATTGTATGGCCAGAGGCGTGCCATGGCCGCAGATTTGCTGGTGTCGGGTGCAACGCCCGAGACGGTGCGAGATTTGTATGAGCTGGTGCTGATAGTGCGTATAATCCTGATGGAACAGGATCAGCCGGAGCAGTATGCGCGCATACGACGCATGGAATCGCATACGATGGAGCGCAAAGAGAATGCGACATTGTGGCAGCATTATGAACAGAAAGTGGTGCAACGGTTGCGCGAACAGTGGCAACTGGCGGAGCTCATGTCAGTGGAGGATATACACGAGATCTGTGGCATACTCGATGTCAATTGCTTTGAGATTGGGCAACGCGGCGCCAAGGCGCGGACGCTATATCCGAGCGCATTTCTGCTCGCACACGATTGCAGCCCGAATACGGCACACACGGATGATCCCGTTACCTACGCCATCATGCTACGTACCTCACGAAATGTGCACGAGCAGGAGCCGCTGACGCTTAGCTATGCGTACACGCTGCAGGGCACCCTCAAGCGACGCACCTTCATCCAGGGCGGTAAGTTGTTCTGGTGCCAGTGTCAGCGCTGTGCCGATCCCCGTGAGCTGGGTAGCGATTGCAGTGCCCTCGTCTGCACATCCTGTCGCGATGGCAATGTGAGAGCCACAGCACCACTGGACCAAACCGCTGACTGGGCGTAAGTACCGCAAAAGGCTCCCTTTCCTAGTCTCTCCAAATATCTTATTCTCTCCTCTTCTTCTCTCTCTCCCTTTCAGCTGCGATAAATGCACTCATCGCATCAGCGCACTGCAGCTGGAGCGTCTGCTCGATCGCATCGACAATGAACTGGAGGCCATCGATGTTCACGACATTTCAGCTCTGGAGAGTTTTCTCACCAGGTAACCCACACATTGCAATAATCCACGATAACTGAATCCTCTCATGAATTCATCTCCATCTATTCAATTCATTGTGAAACTAAAATGTTTGTAAACAATTTTCAGTTTAGTTATGTTCCTAAATACTCAGTTTGAAATGTGTAGAATATATTCCTGAAAGTAAATAACAATTCAGTTTTATGTTTATAAATGTTAAGCACTTAGGCTTATGAATTTTTTTTTTTTACCCTTTACTTTACTAAATGTGTCAGTAGTTCTTCACAGAAAATCAATATTCAACTGTGACGCTATCACTGTAAAAAGTCGAAAAAAAAATGTTCCTAAGTGCAACTGCATACAAATCCAGTAGAAAATACATTTCTTGATTGTTTTTATCAAATTGTATTTAAAATTTCAACATTTTTTATACTATTTTATATCGTACAATGTATATAAATAAACACAGACTATTCTGGTAGCTATCAATAATTATTGTATAGCAATTTTTTACAGGGTACGTACAGTTAGTATACACTGAACAAAATGACTTTTAGATAATTTCGTATTTGATTTAAATGAATATGAAATGACATTTAGTTAAAATCTAGCTCATATAAAAATGTTCCATTCGATGGTTTGTATATGCACTGTCGTAAAAGATACATCAAAATTTAAACTTGCACGAACTATTTCACGAACCTTGTATACCGGCAGATACCGTGAAGTACTGCGTCCTAATCATTACCTCCTGCTCTCGGCAAAGTACTCACTGTGCCAAATCTATGGACGTATCGAGGGTTATCTGTTACCGCAAATGTCACCGGAGGATATAGCACGAAAGGAGCGCTATTGTCGGGAATTTCTAGAGATAATCGATCTACTCGAACCGGGACTTACTCGATTGCGAGGTGGGTAACTACGAATATAGTGATCAAAAGAGTATCTATTGTTAATATTGGTTCTTTTGTTGCATCTAGGACTCATTATGTATGAACTACATGCGCCCATTATGGTCTTGGCCCAGCTGGGCATGCAGAGCGGCCAGATGACACGCCCCGAGTTCCAGCGTCGAATCAAGGAGGTAGTTAAGCTGCTTAAAGAAAGTGCACACATACTGCTAATGGAGCCGTCCGGTTCTAGTGAGCATGAAATGGGATTGGCTGCTGGGGATGCCCTCACCAAAATGGGTTGCTAGACATATTTTATCAACTTATAATATGTATCTCTAGTCATTCTCACACTTCGATGGAAACATCTAATATCATATTGCATATAATTACCAAGACTTAAAGAATTTTTTTTTATTTTTTTTGTATATCTTTAAGAAACATGTTGACTTTTTCATGGTTTATAAAAGCCAATAGAGCGAAATTCTGATTGTATATAAAGAAGTTTCTAATGTACGCCTTTAAATCGGCTATAGTTTTGGTAGTGGACTCGAAATGAGAAGACCCCAAATTGGATGCTGAGATAGAGCTAAGCTATAAGATCTCTATAATATTTAAATTGGCTCATGTTTAACACAACTTTAATCGAATAACATAACATAAACACACGAGCAACCTTATGCTTTAACTATTTCCACTATATCTATGGTACATTCGATCGCATCGAAAACATGAATTGTCACATTGAAACATCGACTAATAAAAGCAGAACAGAAAGCCAAATGCGAGGGGGCGAAAGCGAATAAAGGAAACGCGTCAAATGTAAAAACAGAAACTTGCAACAATTTTTAATTAATCAACATTTCGCTGTGGCTAGAACCATCTAACCAACCAAGCAACCACCCAACCAGACAGCCAACCAACTCGCTCAACTGAACCAAACAAATCGAAATGGTAAACTGCGAACTGAAAATCCTACTGCAGTAGCATTATATTATATTTTCTTTTTTTTTTCCCCCGACTGTCCCTTTGCTTTTATGAAGAATGTAATAATAAAGAAAAAGAAGACGGAGTGAGAAGCACTACGCAAAAGGCAAAAACACATAACATGAAACTCTGTTCTCACTCTCATATTCTCTTTCCGTATTTCACTCCCTCTGTTCTGCTTGGGTTGTTGTTGCTCTGTTTCTGAACTTGAGCTTTAGTTTCGCCTGAGTTTTGAGCTGGTGACTGACTTATCAACTAATTGCGCCTCGAAACGGAAATTCTCAGCGACAGTCGGTCGAGCCACTGAATTGGTCAGAGCTGAATGATTTCCTTGCGCTCTGAAACCCCCAATCCCCCGAAATCCACTTATGCGACAAGCGACAAGTCATCCTCTGGATCAGACTAAGAGCAACGCACTTACCCGGGCCTTTTTCTCATTGATAGTTCGTTGGCAGCAAGTTGAACTTTTATCACATTGTTAATTAATGCACATTTTGGATGGCAACACAACTTTTGCGTCGGCCCTGGCAACGCCGCCCACTCAAAATACTCGAAAACTGTGAACTGAGGCACAGTTTATGGTAAGGTCATTGTTAACGGGTTGTCATTAGCCTGTTAACTGTAGCACATTAATTAACTCCCAAGATATTTGGCTTGACAGTAAAACGATGACGACAACCAACAACAACAACAACATCAACAACAACAAAGTCAACAACGATGATGGCGACATCGATGATAATGACGATAACGATAATGCTGGCGATGTCATCATAAGCATTATGGGAAACTTTAATCTATACCGAAGTTTTTGAACAACTTTGTATTAATTTCAATACAAATTGTATTCACTTAAACTAAATAGATTTAACAATTTTCAATTCATATTTCTTGGACTTAAGCAAATACTTAAGATTTGTATGTAATCTTCAGTTGATTCCGAAAGCTTTTACCCTTAACGTAAATCTATTTAATATTATATAATCTTCTTCATTGAAAATTTTACAATCTTCTGTCAAAAACTATAAAAATATCGATATCTTCTTAGTGCTAATTCTCTAAAAAATACTCTATAACTATTGATAGAAAGATAGAGGGTATGCAGATACAACAACAGTACCATTAGAAATACCAAATACAAACAATATGATATGTTGCTTGGTTTTTTTATTATCAATACACCTATTATGCGATAATAATGTGCTATCGATATGCATGTATATCGATTGTAATACAGTTGACTCGCAGCATATATGGGACTACCCACAATATCAAAATATAAGCTAAATTTAGACATTTTTGTGGGTGCGTTGACTGCGAATTGGGGTTCATAGCCATCCCCCCTCAAAGCTGGGCATGCTGAGCCAAGAGAGAGCAATAGCTAGACGGAGGGAATGAGAGCGCAAAAGAGAGCGCAAATCTAATTCGCCTGTTGATTATTTAAATTAGCAAAATGAGTGACAGACAGTACGAACGAATACATTTACGGCACACACAATTGAATAGCTACATGAATAATGAACGATTGAGCAAAAAATGCAACAACAACAAAAAACACCAACAACAACAAGAATACAATAATATTTTTAAACAAAAATGAAAATACTAAAAAAAAAACAACAACAAAATAAAATATAGATATATATTGTATATACCATTTAGAGAAATACAAATGGTGTGCAGAGAGACGTGAACTGTCAAAGCAAAGCAGAGCAAGCAATGGACAACAGTGCATAAAGTAGGAGCAGCATCATCATCAGCAGCAGCAACAGTAGCAGAAGCATCACTAGCATCATCACCAGCAGCAGCACCAGCAGCAGCAGCACCAGCAGCAGCAGAAGCGACAGCAGCGGCTGCCTCTGAGCTCACACAGCTTGCAGAGCGCGCAAAACACATTCACTTTTTCAGAAAATGTATTCAGTGCAGGGGCGACATTCGCAGCGGCAACGAAAGCGACAGCCATAACACACACATACACACTCGCACACCCGCACACACACACACGTACATTCGCACACACTCACACACACACACACACACACACACACATATACACACAGATAGATAGACACACGCATATAGTTGGTGAAAAGGGCGGGAAAGAGAGGGAGAGAGTGAGCGCATGCAGTGGAGCAGAGAAAAACAAGAGGAAAACTGTGTGCGGAAAGTGCAAAGTGCATTTAAAGGCCACATAAGGAAACTACAAGAAGAAAAAAGTCGTAAGAGAGAAACCAAGTCAAGTCAAAAACAATAAAAAGCAACATACGAAAGAAGGAAAGGAAAGGGAAGAAAACCATAATAGGAAAAGCTGTCCGAAAGTGGAGAGAGACAGAGCGAGCGAGTGAGAGACGGCAGTAGGGAAATGGCCAAATTGGTGACTTACATCTTTATCGTTAGCTCACTGATACTCTGGTATCTGCTGCTCTTTGGTAGCCCAAGGCATGGTGTTGCGGCAACCAATGGCCATGGCAGTCAGCTGGAAGGACGCGATTTCCATCATCATGGCGGTAGTCATCACATAAGACGTAAGCAACAAACAAAATCCAAATACACTCATTTATACCACAACCCACAATCAACAAACACGCATGTGTACCCCCTTTTTTTTTGCAGGGAACATCAATCATTGCTGGCGACGCTACGATGGATACAATCTGCAGAATACGGTTGTCAACAAGAAGGAGCAGCTAAAGAAACCATATGGCATACTCTGCAATTTCAAATGCACTTGGTTCTTTACAATCAAGTAAGTACGACTCCGACCCAGACTCCAATTACGACCTCAACTCTGATACCAACTGCAACTGCGACTGTTTGTCGTCTTCCGACCCTTCTTTTCTTATACCCTATAGCATCTGCTTTATCATCTGCTCTTTTACAGTTTTCCCACTTGTGAATACATATACGACTACAAGTTATCCTGCGTTCTGTTCACTTCACTGCCCGATTGCACCAACGTCAAGTGCACCCTCTTAAATTATTTTAGCTAGATAAGCCATATCGCAATTCTAGTGTACTCAAATTTTCATTTTCGTGTCTTAAGCTTTAACTCTAAATCTCTGCGTGTAGTTTTTTTTTTTTTTTTTTTTTTTTTTTGTTTGTATATTGTAAGTTTAAAGTTTAATATAATTGAAATTGTGCCCTATTTATAATTTATAATTTATAATAAACTAACTGAGACATTTCTTATGCTTAATATCCACTGCCTAAGTATCAGACGTTTGATCTTTACATATCGTAGATCTACAATTGATATCATACTGAGCGATTACAGGGTATCATAAGTACACAAATGATGAGAAGTGTTTTTTATTGCGTAATATTTGTGCTCACATTTGATATCTTCTTATTAGAGCCAAATGATAGCAAATGTAGTAACTGTATCAAATATGATGCAGCATCTGTACTCCACGTAACACTCACTAAGACGTGCAGAGCCTTGGATTGGACAATGCGGATTGCAGATTCCGCATTTCGAATTGTACTACTATTGTGAGATTGTGCGATTGTGGGATTGTAGGATTGTGCGATTGTAAGATGGTGCGATTGCGTATACGCCATGTGTGCCGCATGCATTCACACATTCATACATTTTTTTGCAGTTGAGTGGTCTATTACAGGGCCACTTGAAACGCACTTTCTGCAGATACCACGCCCTCCCTTGGCCTTTTCCCTTTCAATCGCTCTCTCTCTCTCTCTCTCTCTCTCTCTCTCTTTCTCTCTCTGACTTTCTGTTGTTGGTTGTTTGGGATTTTTTTTAAGTTTGTTTGAGGTCTCACTTCATCGGATGCCAAAGGCCACATAGCAGCTATCAATGCGCCGGCATGTGCAAGTGGCAAGTGCCACGCCCAATTACGTCAAGTATACGCCCACCTGAGCGCTGTCCAAAAGCAATTCAAAGTTCTTTTTTTACCCACGTTTAACGGTTCTTTTTTTTTTTCTTTTCGTTTCCGTTTTTCTTTCTTTTTTGCGCCATTTTTGCAGTAAACAAATTTGAAACACTTTGTTAGCTGCGTCAGCGAAGGGCTGGATATATAGTATAGTATATACGAACATACCTATAGTAAACACCTATATGTATGTATAGTATATGGGTAGATGTATCTGTACTATCTGCTGGAGTAATGCCTGCCCCCGGTTGGCTCTATATGGGTAGGTTGGGTCGTGTACCTGTGCAAACAGCCGCAAATAAATCGTTCGACATTTATAAGCCAAGTCAAAGTTATTCCAAAGCGTTGCTGAAATTTTGTATACAAAGAGTGATGGCAAACGAATAGGGCGGTGGGTAACGGGGGGTGTTGGCGCGGTATGTTGAACGGTCTATATGAGGTAGCTTAAACGTGGCCCAAAGTCATGGCCCAAAACTTGGCTAGGCTAAAAATAAGATAAATTATGTGGCCTGTAGTCAATGGAGCTGTTAACTTACGCACCTGCGACTCAGACAGGTCCCAGCCAACAGCCAAGTAGACACTCAAAAGGGAGCGAAAGGGTGCCAAAGCGGGCCAAAATAGTGCCTGGGATGAGGACCAGTTCAAAGCGGCTGAAACCGTGTTGTGGGAAAAAAGGGTTTTTGCGATTGATTCCCCCACTGCCACCAGCCATATTTATTTCCATTCGTCTGTCTACCCAGTCGAACTTTATCTTGCTTCTTTGCGATATGCATACTGTGCTATGGAGGTCGAATTCGAAGGGTTTATTAACTTCATAACTTCGTAGGTAAGGAATCGTACATGATTACCGGAAAGTTTAACGGAACTCTCATATAGTATCTATAGACAAAATGGAACAAATGTGTCTCACATATATAATCATTATTGTTTTTTTATTTTTAAAATTAAAGATTTTATTAAAAAATCTATGTAAATCTTATTATACCATATTTATAAGTCAGAATTTCCCCAAAAATAAACTTTATCCATAGCTTCACAGTAATGCGTTAATATTCTCAGACAAAGTTTTCATTTTGTATTTTGTAGTTGTCGAAATTGTGTCGAAACCCTATTGTGATTGTATGTTCCCAGTTCCGTGCTCTCACTTCTCAGTTCCACATTTGCATGATAACATTCAGTTTCATTTCATTTTGGTTTGATTTTGTGGTTGTTGCTTTTGTTGTTATTGTTATTGTTGTTGGATGTGCTTGTGCCCTCGTTGCGCTCAGTTTCAGTTCAGTTCAGTTCGCAGTTCAGTTCTTTTTTGGGGTCGCACTTTAATAGAATCAAATGAAATGACATTGATCGCTGAAGGCCACTGGACCTGGTTTACCCCTGCTCACGCAGAACAGAACAGAACAGAACAGAAGCAGAAGATCAACGTATATTCAACGCATATTCCAAATGGAAGTGTATCAGTAACTGCATCTGTATCTGTATATGTAATTTGTAACTGTATCGCTAGCTCTAGTTATTTCCATAGATGTATCTAGATTTAGGTCGTGGTCGTTGTGCGTTGATTGGCTTGTTAGAATTCAGATGATGCGTTTCACTTTGAGTTGAGTGAGCCCATTTTTTTCTATTATTGTATATATACAAATGTATATATACATATATAAAAATTTTTCTTTACTCGTTTGGTTACGGCATTTACGGAATTTGCCGGACTACTGTTTCAATGCTGATTGGCAAATTACAGCAATTTCTGCATAAAATTAGATTATTTTAAAATAGTTACAAACAAATTAATTACGCATTACGCACAAAATGCAATCTGGCACTCGCCATTGTTGGCGTGTGTGTGCGTGTTGTGAATCAACTCATGGCTTTGTTGTGAGTATCTGTGTGCGTGACATATAAATGAACTCGTAAATTGATAAACTACGACTCAAAGAATTTACAATTTCAAACAGAATCAACATTCAACTACACACAGAGTACAATTTAATATAAACTCCTGAATTTCTAAAATAATATATATTGTGTAGTTTTCAACCCATTTAGTATCAAGCCAAACTGAATATGTAATTGAATATCTAACTGTATATGCAACTGAATATTTAATTGGATATGACCAAAGCAGCACTTTTGCAACAAAACAAAATTTATCTCCGAATCAAAATGTATTTTGCAGGTGGCAGGGCGCGAAATACTCTTTACAAATAGTACAACAAAAGTGTCAACAAATTTAAGGAGCCCTCTAAATATATACTTAAAGTCCCACAATCTCCTGCCTGAGTCCTGACTGCTTGGCTGATTGACTAAATACTACAACAGAAGATGCCAACGTCACAATCAATTTACATTGGGATACATATGCAGAAAGAGGTACAGATACACATAAAGATACAGATACAGATATAGATACAGATGCGGATATGGATAAAGTTACAGATCCAGATATAGAAACATACACAGATACGAATACAGATACAGAAACAAATCAAGATACAGCCACATATACAGATACAGATCGAGATACAGACATATATACTTAAAAAGGTACGGATATGGATTAAGATGCAGATGCAGATACAGATACAGATACAGAAATAGACATAGATACAGATAAAGACACAGAAACGAATACAGATACAGATACAGATACAGATCGAGATTCAGCCTCAGATACTTGTGCATCTACAAACACAGATATAGATCCAGATACAGATACAAATACAGATACAGATACAGTTACAGATACAGATACAGATACAGATTGAGATTCAGCCTCAGATACTTGTGCATCTACAAACACAGATATAGATCCAGATACAAATACAAATACAGATACAGATGCAGATACAAATACAGATGCAGATACAAATACAGATACAGGTACAAATACAGATACATATACAGACATAAACACGGAAAAAAGATACGCATACAGATCCAGTTACAGATAAAGATAAACATTCAGATACAGATACAGATATAGTTACAGGGATGGGCCAAATCAGATTAGAGTGGGTCGTCGAATTAACACAAACACTTACCGTACACTCACCTCAAACACGCTGCTCTGTACATACACACATGTACACACACGCACACACAGACACACACACAGATACAAACACAAGTGCGATAATTTATCAATTGTCATCAATTTAGAGGCGCGCTAAAAAAACTTGTCGCATTTCTTTGCTGCTTTTTTGTCGTTTTCATTTGGATTTTGATTTTGATGTGTCTTGGCTCCAGTGTGTTTGTATGACTAGGTGTATGTGTGTGTGTGGGTGGATGGGTGTATCTGTGTGTATGATTGTGTATTGTCATAGGCATCGTTAGAGATTGCGAGCGCCAAACTGATGGCAGTTAAAAACGCGTCGAGACAAACGGCGAACATCACATCTGATGCCCCGGCAGAAGGCGCTGAGTAAAGGCAACAAATACTGGAATATGGTTGACGGGAACGGTTGTGTCTATGATTGTTGTGCAATGGCCAAATCGATAACAACAACAACAGCAACAACAGCAACAACTACAACAACAACAATACATACTCGCAGAAGTACAACAACAATCGCATTTGTTCTGCTTTTAATTTTATGCTGTTTATGTGATTACAATTATGGAAGTACGTAACGAATCGCAACGGAACGTAACGTGCTCTTACGTAACGGAACGTGTTAAATTGTAGCTATTTGTGTGTGATTTATTGTGAATTCATTTCATATTTATTTTGCCTATTTTTTTAAATTTTTTTTTATTTATTTTTTGTTCTGTTGATGTGCAGCAAATTTATTGCCTGATGAAAAAATTCCAAAATTTATGCTGCATGTGGATGACAAACTTAATTTGGCATATTTTATATGCCTTATGTGACTTGGTGCGAGTGTGTATGTGTGTGTGTGTGTGTGTGTGTGTGTATGTATAGGTTAATGAGTTGTTGAAATTTAATTGATGCATAGTTGATGCATCGCTCATAACACGCATACGCCACATGGGCCCATTAAGCCATGATTTGTGCATGGGCAAAAATGACACGAGAATTACGAATATGAACGAGCCATAATAACTGTGTGACTATCAGATGAAGAACATATCGTATGCATATTTTGTGGTCATCTCTTATTTATTTTAGCCATTTTTTTTTTCATGGTCAGTTTTATGGTTTATCATCTCGTGCAGTTCGCTGCATTGGTAAATAAACCGATTGACCTGGCGGAGGCAAATATACTGCCATACTGATATTAAATATCCAGCGTATTTTTAAAGATGTGGTTAAACCTATTATAACTATTATGAAGACACACAATAGAAACTATTCATATGTAGTATAACTATACTATAAAAATGGCTAATTGAAGATTCTTTCGTCGACAGTCCGTGTTTGTAAATAGCCTTATCAATTCATTTCTATTATAAACAAGACTTTAATTGAAATTTATTTATTTAATCAAGTTATGTATTTGAACCTGTTTCATCGCAACATACTCTATCCCTTTGAGAATTTCTAATGAGCACAAGGCTAACTCCGATTTCAGGCTGGGCCTCACAATGCTGGAAAAAGCACAATTCGGGCTCGATACAAACGCCGGACGGTGAATTCAAGCGTCCCTTTGGCATACTCTGTACATATCGCTGTTTCCTTTGGTTTCCACCAATGTAAGTTATACAAATACACACAAACATATTCACACACACTCACATACTTGCACTCAACACACTCACACACTCGGTTTAACAAAAGCAACCGCATACACACTCACATAGAACTCACAATTTATGTTATTTTCTACTCGTGTGAATTGCATTTTAAAACAAAAGTTACCAAGTTTTTGGTTGTTATGTGCACAAGGGTTTAACTCAATAGCTTCCACATGAGATTGAGCTATCATAGGGTGTTAGAACGGAAGCGGGCGGTTAACATTTCCATTGCATAACAATTAAAAAAGCTGCCAGCTCTATTGCCACCCTGACAAAATAAATATTTCACCAAAATTCCTTACAATTGCTATGCTACAGGCAAATCGAGTGAATATACACTCTATATGTGAGTGTGGCAAAAAAAAACCCTTCACAACTATTTCATTTGAGTAAAACTCGTTTAAGCATTTAATTAGCAAGTTTACACTTTAACTCATTTAATTAAGTAATCTAAATAGATTTTGTTACATGTACTATATCATTTAGAGTTAACAATATAACTTTATATGATAGAATGAATATTAGGTTGCTAAAAAAAAATAATCAAATTAGCCAATTTGTTTAAGGAAATTATTAATGGCAACTAATTTCATTTATGAACACATGTCGGCTTAAATGCATTTGAAAATAAATGCATTTGTATATAAAATAATTGTAAATTATCTATTTTAATTATATATATATATTTACAGCTATCCATATTGCGAGTTCATATTCGATTTGCGCTTATCGAGACACTTTACATCATTTCCGGACTGTTATGAGATACGCTGTAATGAGACATTCTCGTTCTTTGGAACCGAACAGAACTACTGACGGTGCCCTACTAAGGCTTAAATGCTAGAGCTATAATGTATCTACTGTTAATACTGGGCATGAAAAGCTGTAAGAGAAGTGAATATGGCTACAAAGAATAACTACAGTCTTATAGCTTTAAAGTTTCAACTCTATCATGGTATTAACAAAAGATTTCTATTTTATATTCTGTCTATATGAAAATAATTAAAGAATTTTTTTTCTTCGTTTGTGTTACAATTTTTTTTTTTATGGTATGCATTAATAAATATTTACAGAAACTAATCAAAATTTCTTGAGCATAAATATTCTGCAAACTTTTGGCTAGTTGTTTTCAGGTGGGACCATGAAGGAGAAACGGGGTCTGGGCAAAGAAACAGAAAAATAACAGGAAGAGGAATAGGTTGAGGCATGGACAATGCTATCAGTCATTGTGCTGCTGCTTCTGGAGGCAGTGAAGCTCACTGCCTGCTAAAGAGTATCCATTAATTTGTGCCAACCTGCTGGCAATTTCCTTTGGTGTGCCTTTAGTTTATTTCCGCCAAGTGCCAGTGTCCATAATAAAGAACAGCCCGGCGCCAAAACAGGCAAATAAACAAAGCGCCAGACGCAGAATTAGACAACAGAATAACAAACAACACATACAGAAACACACATACACATACACACACACACACACACACACAATGAAACTCTGAAGCCAACCGTAGCTCAACCCAAAAACTGAAAGCTATCCGCAAAAATTTGCATAAAAATTAGCATTCTAATTGACATGAGACCTAAAATGAAGTAACCAGCTGAGAGACCAGCCAAAGCACTCTGTCTCTGTCTCAATGCCTGTCTGTCTGTCTGTGTCTTTCAATGTGGCTGTGTGTGTGTGTGTGTGTATGTGTGTGTGTTAGTCATTTGTCCATTGTCTTGGGCGTCGAGTTAATTGTTTGTTTAGTGTCATAAAAATACAGTTTACGCCTTTCGCAGCAACGTACAACACGTGCCAGACGCGGCCACAATTTGAGGCACGGATATAGGCATAGGCACGCCCACTACGCCTACTAACTACCAACTACCAACTACGAAATACTGGGCCTGTTGGTGTTACCTTTACAATGCATAAACTGTAACGAACAGAACATCCCGACTAGATTATGACCTCTATAAAAAATGATCAAAAGGACTTAAAGGTTCTTCCAAACTTTGAAACAGATACATTTAACCATAGATTTTAAAAATGAATAAGTTATCGATTAAAGCGAAAGATTATAACACGTGTACTGTAACAACTCTTGGTGTACAGGCTACAGGGTATTCCGCTTATGAGCTCTATAAAAAAAGCTTGAAACAGATTTGAAGGTTCTGCCAAACTTTGATACAAATACATTTAGTCATAGAATTAGCCATATAATTTATAAATGAATTTGTTATCGCTTAAAGCGAAGTAGTATAACACGAGTAGTATAGCAACCCTTGTTGAACAGGCTACAGGGTATTTCGAGGATAGGGCCACGCTTAAACAAAGGGTCGCTGCAGACAATGTTGTCGCTGGAAAAACTTTTAACTTTTAGAAACTTAATTGCTCGGTGTGCTCGTTGGTGCACAATATGCTTTAAATATAAGTATATCCTCGTATAACACAAAACAGAACACTGAACTCAAAACACAAAACAGAACAGCCAACGGTGTTCTCTAGTTTACCAGCACAAAAAAAAGTGGGGGTGGTATCAGAGCTGAAAGGGTGAGGCTTAAGGGTAAAGTGGGTAAATGGCTTTTGCTTTAAGTGAACATTTTGAAAACGCTTTGTTCATTGGTTTTCCATTGAATGCATCGAAAGTTGCCAAGAAGAAAAACGATTGCAAACTTTAAACTAGTTTTCTCAAGTTTAATTTGAAGAGAACATGTATTTTGTTGAGAATTTATACTTAATTTGCATTACGTACCGTTTAAAAAAAAAAACAACCTTCATATGTATTCTATACAAATTTAAGCAACAATAATTATATATATGTAAGTATTTATAAAAATATTAATTTAAATAATAAATAAATTATAATATAGTTCGTTGAACCTTCAAATTTAATTTAATATTATAACATATTTATATGCAGATTTAGATGTTCGAATTAAAATATAATTCTTCGAATCCTTGCGATTTATTTCATAGTATATTAAATTTTTATGCAGATTCAGTTATTCGAAATCGAAAATCTTAATATAATTCTTTGAACCTTTAAGTTTTATTTTATATTATAACATATTTATGTGCCGATTCAGTTGTTCGAAAATGAAAATTGGAATATAATTCCTTAAACTTTCAAAATTCATTTCGTAGTATAACATATTTTTATACAGATTCAGTTGCTCGAAGTTGACAATTTTAAACCTTTAAGATTAATTTCATAGTGTACAAAACTTGATGCAGATTCTTTATATAATTTTTATTTTAATATACTTCTTTGAATCTTTAAGTTTCATATCATACTATAGCATATTTATCTACTGATTCAGTTGTTCGAAAATGATATTTGTAATATAATTATTTGAACCTTTAATATTCATTTCGTTTATATATTTTTATGCAGATTTAACAATTTAAGCAAATTAAACAATTTCATATAATTCTTTGAACCTTTAAGTTTCATATCACATTTAAGCAGTCGAGAATGCTCTTTGACAGCAAAACAATCGGTTGTAAGCCATCAAACAAAAGCCACTCCCATGGTTCAATTGTGGTTAAAATTTTATTTTTGTTTTCATTTTTAAGTAGTTAAGCCATTCAGTCAGTGGTCGGTCATTGGAATACCGACAAAAAACGCAACACAACTTTCGCTATACCCAGATGAGCTTTGATGGGATCACAGGTCGCATACGTATTGTGTAGCCCTACTAGACGTCTAGCGGCATTTAAACATTTCCAATCGATCTATAAGAATCATTCAATTAGTACAAATACATTTAGATTAAAGTCATACTGTTATGAAGCCAGTTCAATTTGATGTTAGTACTAAAGCGATAGTGGTTTTGGAAAGAGTTAAGAAAGTGAACCCCACATCGAACAGAAAAGCAAATAAATATTCAGAATGCAATTACGCATGGAATTCGTCTGGCACTTATCGTGGCATTTTACTCACTTAATGCAGTTGAAGTTGCAGTTGCTGATGATGTTGTTGCTATTGTTTTTGTTGTTGTTGTTGTCATTGTTGTTGCTGTTGCTGCAAACTTATTTAACTTTTTACGATGTCATTTGCAAAAGTTTGTAATCATTTTCGTTAGTGCCGAGAGTACTTCAAAACTGCGATGAGAGGCGCACCAAATGAAAGAAAGGAATTGCTAGAAATTATTTATACGATTTTCAGACAGTTGCAACTGCCCCCTTCTCATGCCCCACTCGACTCATACCCCATATAAGTATAAATAAAACGCCAATGCACTCGGGTGTTCCACAAGTAACTCCAGCAACTACCAAGTCGAAGTCGAAGTCGAAGTCGAAGTTTTTGGATTTCTGAATTCTGCGCGAAAGTTTTTCATTTTGCTATTTGCTTTTTTTATTGCGTTTCTACCGTGCGAGTATTAGCGAAAATGAAACTTTTACTTTTCATTCTGGATATGTTGATGCTTCATACTCTACCTCTTTTACTGGTAGTAGTGACCCCCGATGCAGTCTCAGCAGGAAGTTAGAATCTAGTAGTGCCCATTCGTAACACAATTACTAAAACTATTTTATGTTCTTACCCACAGAGCGCAAATTAAAACCGTATTCCAAGTATTGTAAACGTTTTAATGCCCTCAGTGAGTATGCCTAAACACTCGGTTTTTTTTTTTGTATGATATAAAACCCCTTTTTTTTGAGCAAAGTCCACGGAGGCCAAAATCTTTGCGAGAAAACAAACCATGCATCGTTGGTGGTAAAGGTATGCCGGTTTACCTGCGAGGATTTCGATCATTTAAAGTATGTTCGACAAGTTTCTTTCAAGTATAATATACCATTCTAATTGTTTAAAATCTAACCAATAGGCTTGACAAATGCCGCCGCTTAAAAAACGATGAAAACAAGTATCCGAATTGTGATGATATAACCTGTTTACCGCCTGATGAATCACGTACCACATCAACCGAACCTTCACATACGATACAAACAACGAAACCTACCACAACTGAGAGAACATCGATTCCCACTGCGACAGTATTGCCATCAACCTCTACGGATAAAATACCGGCTCCTCTGACAACACAGCAGTCATCGTCATCTACTACAATGAATTCTGCAAAGAGAGAACCAGAATCTACTACAGAAATTATTACATCCAACTCTACAGACGCTTTGAGTACTACAAGTAAAGAATTTTTGAAAATATCTACAGATTCAAATTTACAGTCATCTTTTACAGAAGGATCCACAAAGCCTCCAGAATCTACCGAAATCACACAAACCCCTCCGAGTTCCTTTAATACAACCGACTCAAGTCTCAATGAACCTACAACATTTCCTAATGTTTTTTTGCCATTAACAACACCTGAATCCAACCTTCCTAAAATGACTAGCGATGATCCGTTTTTAAAAACCACAAAAACGTTAACAACAGCTAAGAATTCCAAATTAACCTCTTCTACAATAGATATCTCACCACCAAAAGGCACTAGTTCATCTATGCAACCTGACACAAGCTTATCAATTAATGAACATTCTTCATCATTATCTACTGCAGAGACAACACTAACGACACAAACTCTTCCACAATCAACACAACTTTCATCTAAATCAACTGAAAGAACGGTCTCATCAACAATTGCCTCTTCAGAATCATCCACTTCCTCAAACTTTACCAATTCAGCTGAACCAACATCAACTAAACCTTCTTTGAAAACTAGTTCCTTTGGACCTCTGACAACCGCAACAGATGTAACATTTGAATCTGAAACGGTAACAGAGGAAATGCCTCCAACGAAACAATCAACCGGATATCCTGCCTTTACATGGAGAACAACTGGAGCTGCATATTCTCCGTTTTCAAGTGCAACATATTCTACAGATTCATCAACAGATCCAGAGGAACGTTTATCTACAGAAAGTACTTTTTTAAATCCTTCAACAGAGCACACTGCTTCTTCCAGAATTCCCGATGAAACTATGTCCACGAAAACTGAACCTGAATCTAATTCGAATACAACATTTGCTAGTTCTACAGAGTCATCGAGAGCAACAGAGGAAATGTCTTCTTCAAATTCAAGTACAACATTTTCTACAGCGTCATCGATAGATTCAAGGAGCTCAACACCAAAAGAAGATATTTCCGATGGTTTTCATAAAAAGCCTACAATGTTGACAACAATTATTGAATCTACTAGTTCCCCAAAGCCAGATCATACCGAACCGACTTGGACTCAAACGGAAAACACCAAAACTGAAACATGGACAACAGGAAGCACAACAACAATATCAACAGGCTCATCCAGCTCAACGGAGCATTGTAGATGGATGTGGGTTTGCGAATAGACCAATTGACTAAATATGATCGTTTACAGATAAAAGAAATAAAATTTGAATATCTAATATTACGAGAATTATGAGCTACAAACTGATACAGTAAATGCATGAATTGATTAAAAATTACAATGAATTAATATTGGTTTAAACGATCGCGACTGCAGCTTTGTCGCACCCTGTTGACATTTTTGTGTCAAATGTTGCACTTGACATTATGAGGGATAGTAGCGGCAATTATGACAAACTGTTGTTTGTGCACACAATTTGTTGGTCTATGATACGAGTTCCACATACAGCAGTGTATGCACGAGTGTATTCACACATATAAACAATGGAATGGGTACTCGAAATGGGGTATTAATCATTTGGGCGCTTGTAAAGCGCAAACAACAGCATATTTTGCATTTGTAAAAGATTTTTGTTATGGTTGTTGTTTGTTGATTTAATCAAGTGCCACAGCCAATTTAAGTGCACACATACTCAAATGTACACACACACACACACAGACAGACACACACGTATGTGGAATGTGAGCATACATTACGTATACGTGATATTTTTTTTAGTGGGACCCGTGGTGTGAGTTAAGCGCGTAGTTGCCACGAATCAGTCGCCTCAAACGGAATACCGAGTACCCGAATTCGGAAACTTTTCTTTAAATATACCATATATACATCTATATAAATATATATATATATATCTATATATATTGTCATATACATGATGCATCAGCTAACTTTATGGCTATGTTTCTGTCTCTGCCTGGGCTGGCTAAGTGGCAGCTGTATGGGCTTTGGCCAATTTCACATGAAGCATTATCAATTACAGCGTGGCTATAACTCCAATCACGATGATTCCAGTGAGCACGATAACAGTGTATTGCGTAAGTATAGCCATCTCTCTTCCATTCTCGCTCCCTCTAAATCTCTTTAAATGCTTTACAGGCACCTATCGGCGTTGCATGTGGGAACAATCGAAGTTTCTGCCACGGCGCCTTGTGCTCCTGAGCTTGTGCTCAAATCTCTTTTGCGAGAACAATCAGATAGTTCCGCGATCCAGGTCTATTTTCGTAGTGGAAAAAATGTCTAGACCCAACGAGTAGTGATACCAACAAATTTTAGTAGCATGCAACACGCAATCACACACACACACACACACACATGGAGAGACAATACTGGCATGCTGACTAAACATTTGCATGCAACACGCTTGAAGAACTGAACATATACAATATATATATATACATATATATACCCTGTGCTGTACACTGTAGCTAATGCTAGATTTTTCCTTTGCTTTTGTGTTTCGTTTCATTTCTTTTCGTTTCGTTCCGCACTGTCAGCTGCCTGGACATATTGCCCGAGCAGTGCGAACAGGGCGATGAGGAGGATCTGATGTATAAGCCCTTTCCGGACTGTTGCCCCGTCTATTGCAATCTGAAGCGACGCATGCAACGCCTAAGGACAATGCACTTCCGTCATCGCATGCTGCGCAACATGCAGGACTCAGCCGGCTCCTCATCATCTGATGGCAACACACTACTCAGCGAAATTGGCTACAACAACTACTAAGCCTCCACACACACACACACACACACACACACACACACACACACATACATACATTTGAGTGTTGTTAACGCAAATTATAGGCTCATTACAGCCAAACTGATTGCCAATTATGTTTTAGCTCTTTTTATTGTGTTTCCCATTGTGAACCCTGCAATTTTAGATTTCAGCTCTGAGATTGGAGTTTTGAGTTTTGGGATTTCGTTTTCGATTTCGATTTCGATTACGATTACAATTACGTTTTGCTGCTGTCGTCTAGACAAAACACTTCAAAGTTCCAAACAGTAAGGACAGCCATCGTCGATATTCCTACTTCAAGCTGCACCCTGTATACACTAACCTAAACACCCTTTACCATACACCCCCTTCCCATACAATATAATATATATACATATATTTATGGCTTGGTTAACAAATTGCACCTCATTTCTAATCTCATGTTCAAAAATTGTGCTCCAAGTGAAACAATTTGTAACATTCTAGTACCACATTAATTCTGGCAGTGTATTACGATTGCAACTATCTAACAAATGAAGCAAATAACCTGAGCTCCATCAAGGACACTCGAGGACAGTTGCCCCTTGCCGGTCGCAATCTGTGAGTGGCACATTCATGTGGCCAGTTTCAGTGCACCCAGGCATGCACAAGTAGACCGACTCCAGCTAAATCCACTACATATATCTAAACTCAAACGTCACATAAGTCAAATATATATAGTATATAAATACATATATACATTATGTACATTATATACATTATACACATTATATACATATTATACATTATATACATACTATACATAATATACATAATATACACAATATACATAATATACATAATATACACAATATACATAATATACATAATATACATAATATACATAATATACATTATATACATTATATACGTTATATACATTATATACATTGGATACATTATATACATGATATACATTATATACGCTATGTTTAAAATACACTAAAAGGGTCTATTAACTTTGTACAAAGTCGGTTTGTGTGTAACAGGCAGAAGGAGGCGTTGCAGACCCCATTAAGTATATATATATATTTGATCAGGAAGAGAAGCCGAGTCGATTGAGTCATTCCCGTGTGTCTGTCTGTCTCTCCATCTGTCCGTGTGTCTGTTTGTCCGTCTGTATGAACACATAGATTCCAAAAACTATAAGAGCTACAGTATTCATATTTGGCATGAACATTGGTATATGGCCGAAGCAGATCAAGTTTGTTTTAAATTTTGGATACCTCCCCCCATTCCTGAGATATTAGGGAGCCCATAATTTCAAATCGCCGTCACGCAAATTTAAAGCAAGAACGTTCGGCTTTGGAACGTAGGTGCACATTTGCATCCCATTCCTCCACTGGTGGAGCACCAAGAACTAAAAATAGAAATAACAGGTGCAATTTTAATGATAGAAGATTCTGATTAAGCACATATATGCATATTCACTGTAATTTTCACATTTTGTCTACCTGCCCCCACTCCCTCACCAAAACATCAAACTGCTTTACCAGGCGCTATTTTGGAGCGAGAACGTTGGTTTCTGGCAAACATGTGCTGTATTTCAATATACACCTACTCTCATATTCAAATTTTGGATACCTATCCCCAATCGTCCACTATTGGATACCTGGAAGTTTAAAATCGGCTTACAAGGCGCAATTTTAAAGCTAAGAAGTTGCGCTTTGGAACATATAACCGAAATTACATTACACATCTACAATATATCGATAATCGATATTGATTATCGATTAACGATATCGATTATCGATATTAATTAGAGAAATCGGTTATCGATAATAATATACTATACTGCACCGAAAAACCATACTACTCCGGAAATACTAATCTGCTCCAAAATACTACTCGGTTCCGAAAATACTAAAGACAGGGTCCCTACTGTCGGGCCAGTCCCTACTGTCAGGCCAATCCCTACTGTTGGATATTTTTTTTTAATTTTTATTTTTATTTTTAATTTAATTTTTTTAGTTAGTCACTCATTAAACCAAGTCGTCATATTCGCGAAGCTTTAATTACGCTTTGGCTTTTGTCTAGTTGGCAGTAAGTGTGGGGGCGTGGCAGTTGCTTTGGTCCTTTAGTCCTCTGGATGTTTGGTCCTTCAGTGTTTTGTTGCATTGTTGCTTTGTTGCTTTGCTGCTTTGGTGCTCTGGTTGCTTTTGAAGCTCTAGTGCTTTAGTTCTTGCATTTGTTTCAGTGCTAGTTGTTCGTTTCGCTGCTTTGTTCTGCTCTTCTCTGACTGCTCTGAATGCTCTGACTGCTCTGGCTGCTCTGGCTGCTCCTCCACGCTTATGGCTTTATGGTTCTGCATTTCCTGTTGCAGCAATATTCTTTATGTTTTCAGTGCTATCGCTGCTTATCGTTTTAACACTTTTACGTGCTAAACACACACACACACACACACACACATTGAGGGACACTGGCACAAAAGCATCGCAGCGCCCCCTAGCGGCCGGCTGGCTGTACAACATCTTGGCTTGGCTCTGCAGGCTTCTGTCTTCGTCAGCAAACAAGCAATAAATTTTGTTTTAATAAGCAACTCTTTTGATACTCTCTCTGTCTCTCTCTCTCTCTCTCTGTCTCTCTCTCTCTCTCTCTCTGTGCACTCTTTCTATCTCTCTTTCTGTCTCGCTCTGTTTCTTGCTTCTTCCAATCTCTTTCCATGTTACTCCTGTTATGTATACCGCATGTTGCATGCAGCCCAGAAGTAAATTCATAAAAATACAGCGCGTCATCAACAGCTAACCTGGTCTCTCTCTCTCTTTCTCTTTCTCTCTTTCTCTCTCTCTCTCTCTCTCTCTCTCTCTCTCTCTCTCTCTCTCTCTCTCTCTCTCTCTCTCTCTCTTCCCTTTTCCCTTGCCTTCCTCTTGTTCTTCCTCCTGTGCCTTTGGTTTGCTCTCTTTATTATTTTGGCCCCGGCTTTGC